>JBBPSW010000309.1:0-13022 GCA_038093775.1 Butyriboletus pseudospeciosus | reverse complement strand
AGCACCTGGCGATCCTGCGCTTTTTGCTTGAGAAGTCGCCGTTGTACATAACGGGACCGCAGGCATCGATCTCGATATGAGCATGGTGACCATCCATCTGGAGCGATATCGCTCCCTTGGGAATGAGGACACGCCATGGGACAGTTCATCGGCGTTGACATTTTCTCTGAGCCTTGGCCGAAGCACAAACAGAGTGCCAATAGATTGGCTCTTATCATACATCATACCCCGGATGTTGTGAGATTGGAGGCCCCCATCCTCAATTCCTCATCGACATAAAAGGATAGGTGATAGCGAGGTAAAGCAACAGATAGCCGCAATGGCGATGAAGATTTGCCGGAGTCATTCGGGGACATGGTGGCAAGGGGGTTCTGTGGGGCATCGAGTAGCTTCAAGAGATCTTATACCATAGCCCAAGATTGGCTTCAGATGTTCATAAGGAGCTCTCGGCCCTTGTACATTGTTTCCTAGGGGTGCAACGCATCTTCCGGTTCTCCGGTGAAGCTTTCCAAGTACTGTCGAGAGGGCAGATCTCCATGACGGATGTAGAAAGGTTTAACCAATCAGCTTTTCTTGAGAAATCGATGGTTTGTGACTCTGAGTCAACATGGGCTCGTATCACGAGATTGGGGCTCTCGCTTCTGAGAGAAAGGTACACTTTGGAATGCCAGTTGAGTTGTCAACGTGATACCCTACATTCCCGAAAGCGTACTTACGTGGTGACCCAAGAACAAGCTTCGTGTCAAGTATTCCATCCCTAGCAGATCACTTGGTACGGCCTCGAGCACTTGCTGCACGGGTGGCCAATAACCTGCGTGACGTTGGGCGTGAGGAGACATACTTCGCCAAGTATTGAGTTGTACAGCGGATGCTGCTGAATTTCGTCCGGCAATCTCCCAAGAGGCTGTTTCCCGTTGACCAAAGTGAGCCATCAGGTAAATTGAAATGCACACCTTGAGAAGACTCGCCGACTGTTTGCGCAGTGTGATCCATTGACACTCTGTTTGTGCTTCGGCCAAGGCTCAGAGAAAATGTCAACGCCGATGAACTGTCCCATGGCGTGTCCTCATTCCCGAGGGAGCGATATCGCTCCAGATGGATGGCCACCATGCCCATATCGAGATTGATGCCTGCGGTCCCACCCTTCAGCGGGCCACGTACCACTATTATAGAGTCGATACCGATCTAGGTTGCTCGACAGGAATGGCAGTTTGACGAACAAGCTGTACTGTGCTTACTTGCATGCTCTGACCAGCGGGTGTAGCACCGATCTGCTCACAGGCAGGTCAGGTACAGAGGAAGCACTGTCCCTACTTCGCTCAGGCAGCTGCTGGTCAATAATGATTAATGAGGCCTCGAGGTTCGGTTCTTGCGACGTGGAGCTCTTGGGTCCGATCGCATCCGCGCGTCCCTCGCGCACATGGTATACCCTCACACCTCAGATGTATGCAGAAAGTGGAGTGGCTCAATCTTCCGGTAAATTCTCAGCATCACAAGTTGCACCTCGATTCCAAAGGGATAAAGGAGCGCTACGAAAGAGTCCAGTTATTCCGCAAGAGTCAATCGACTGGTGTGTCCAAAGGGTTACATCCCGAAACAGTCACCTGCTAGAGTGCAGTGCGCTACGAGCTGCGTACCTATTTCTATCCGAGGTTTCTGGGCAGCCTTCCAGGGCAGATTTATGTCTGGTATCACGTCAGAGATCTAGTTAAGGTTCGTTCGGGGGGGCATCGCGCCTATGCCGCAGCGACTATCGTTCACCGCCGGACCACCAATTCAACGGCTCCAAAGAATATACTGAACATGGTGGCATTATGGGAGGGGACTGTAGAAGTAGATGCTGCTTTGTCTCTTCGATATGACAAAGGGTCGTGGTTGGCTCCGGATCTTGCATCGATTTGGCTCAAGGCATATGACCTCCTGCAAAGACGTGATGAAAGGAAATGGTTTCAATTGCATTTCTCACTGCCCGTGGTGGAATATGTCTCATTGGAACTTACAGACATAGTCTCGCGCTCATGGCCTTCCTGGCAGATTCGCGGATTCGTTTGGAGGGTCCACTATGCTATGATTCTTACAACCTGTCAGACACATATTATCCCTCGTCGACCATCCTGCGCAGTTATATTTCTGAGTGTGCCCACTCTAACAAATGTAGCCCTGCAAGTACGAAGCCTGCATTTATATGATGTGACAGTTTTGACATCCCTGGTCAGCACCACTTCATTCAGGCCCTCAAAAGCAACCCCTCTTGTATCCCGTGGCCGTTCACTGGATCAGCTATTTGACCACCAAGACAAGCATGCAATAGGTCACTTCTGTGTACTGCTGACACTGAGAATATCTGGTTTCGTCCGGTTGCATCAGCTAGTTACAACGGCCGAGGCGAATGCAGTAAATCCATTCCAGTGACAATACATCCCGGCCCTTCGCACCAGTGCAGAATGCGTTGGAAGTTAGCCGATGGAACGATGGAGCTACCTACTGACGAGGCACTTTTGGCACACTATAATCAGTGCAGCGCCAGCTACATTAAGGGTCTTCATCCAGCCAAGCAGCACCTGGGCCCGAGAAGCCAGGGTGAACAAGCTCCCGAGCAGTCGGGCCAATTGATACGAAGCATGAATTGCTGTGCAGTGTGTCCTACTAGGTGATGTGCATCATCTATAAGATAGAGAGTGGCGCTGGGCTGCCAATGAAGTAGCCTCGATGTTCCCGAGCATGTCAATGACCGATTGCCTAGACGACACGGGGGTGTGAGCTTTCTTGTCAGAGCAACCTGGACAGTCGACATACCAGAGTAGTCTGGAATGACGAGCATCCGGCCGTCACTCGGTCGAACGCGAGCAAAGCCTGATTTACCACCTCGTTGATTCACGCCTGCATGCAACGAAAGCCGTTCACCACCTACGACGCATGGATGTGCGTCCGAGAATGGTACGAGATCTCACACGTTGACGTACTGTGGACGGTTTCTTGATATAAGTAACGTCACGACGGACTCTGAGCGTGGCTGCTCTGGAGCACGTACCCAATAGCTTCGTTCACGACAGACTGTGCGCAGTGTACTGGTCCAGCATCTTCAAGGGTCTCGACGTACCCCGCACATTCATTCTGTTCTCGTATCGAAAACTCGATGCCGATCCTGCAATCAGTGCAGGGTTTCCTCTCGACGCTGCAACGTTCTGATGGAAAGGCTCCCCCTCCCACAGATGTGCATTCAATGTGAGCTCACTTGGATGTTGACTTGTCGTAAATCCAAGCTGACCATCCGGACCGACAAGGATGGACAACCAAGGGCGGCGTCCGTCATCAATTGTGGTGATGGGAATGAACAGCAGGCGGCTCATATAGAATGTTTGGTGTTCTTCGGGCATCTCGGGTTCAATCCATGCCCACAGCTGAGCCTGACATGACCCTAGCATAGCCCATCTTGTTCTGAATGGCGCGTTCGCCCTTGTGCCAACAGTTAATGGGGCACATCTTGATAGTGGTATCAACTCAGAAACACCTACGAAAGAAATGAATAGAAGGAATAACTTGGCTGTTATCGGGCGGATCAGTTGGCGCCGAGTATTATTGATTTTATAGATCGAGGGAGCTTCATCATACCCACGAAAGTGACCCCAGGGTCCTCATTCAGACCCTTCTGGTTCAAAGTTGCCGGTGATCTACTCAGCAGATCCACCTTTTGGTTCTACGGTCGGACCTGGATCCACGTCCACTCAAAGCGGTCGTGTTTGTAAATATTGCTACATACTTGCTGGCTTGCTAAGTTACTACCATGGCTTACTATACCCTCCGTGCCCCAGACCAGTGGTAGGGAGGAAAACAAGCCCTTGGGTGTTCCCGTTGGCACGAAAAAGCTTTCTGGGTGGTTCTCCATGCCTCTCATTTATACTGCTGCTACCACCAGTTAGCGTTGTAGAATCAACTTTTCTGGAGTGTGGACTGCGGGTAGGACTATTAGATGGTGTTGTCGCACCATAATTGCGCTTCAAATGCTCGGGCATTGGCCTGCCAATCTCGCTAGCTACTTCTGCTTGGCCTGCCGGGGAGCATGGAATTGATCTCCTAGAGGGACGATCAATCACCCCTTGAGTTGGGGCAAACTGTTGGACCCACGTTGAACCCACATGGAGATGTTAAATTAAAAGGGAAGAAAAATACCGATTGGGGGCCTTTCATTGAGATTTCCAGTATTTCAACTTCTTCATCCCATTCTATGCCTTTGCAATCAGCTGATTTAGGTAATTGCATCACTGATGGAAAGGTTGTGGTGTCGCATGGTGGACGATGGTGATGAACACATACCAGCCGTTGCAGGGGTGGGGGGCTTGCATACACCCGATTTGGCTTTACCAATGGATAATGTCCCCTGAACCACTGTTTCAGTTAGGATTGCTATGTTCCTGGTACCGAGTCTAAACTAAGGATGATACACCTACCCGCTTCCACACTTTTCTCGTCAATGCATTTCTTCGAGCCCTTGCTGTTCCTGTTACCCTTTCTGTGGGGTAATTCAGCCCCTGTGTCCGGATTTGACTCAGCACCAGCCCCTTCCGACAGCAGGTCCCCAATGGGGGGTTCTCCGGATCCAAGCAACTGTTTTATATCTGTCCACCGACATGCGATTGGATTGCGTGCCTCGAAACAGTGCTGCTAGGCTTACCTCTCCCACACTGGGTGGCCAGAAATTGCTCCAGCATGGATCCCTTAACTTGTGCACAATCGGTCATCAAACAATCCACTGTCTGGTCACAAACCAAATTGTAGACAAGTACTTCCTCTGTTTGGCCAAGGCGCCAAGCCCGCCCAACGACTTGGTTCACCATCATGCGTGACCAGCATTGATCCTGCGGCACCTACATTCAGGGACCATGGTCACAACAAAAAATTTCACATACGAAGAGTATGACCACCGTTGCAGCAGTCAGGTTGAGGCCGACAGCACCAACATTAGAGAGTAGGATTACACAGCATTGTTTGTCTTTCTGGAAAGCTGTGACGGTCCTATTGCGTTCTTCGATACTCTGAGTCCCGTTTACTGCCACGGAGTTGATTCCATGTATTTTGAGGATCTAAAAAACACAGGATCAGGCGGAGAATCAGGAAATTGATGGGTTCAACTTTCCAAGAGGATCAGTGGTGCCATCATCGCAAACTCGTGATAGATTAAAATTTTTCGAGTTCCCTTCTCAGCCGAGGGTATCTGTACATCTTCGTCCGTCTCGAGTGGCGTCCAGATAGGGCGGGATGGTGTATTTGCATCTGTACTGGGTATCCATGGCCGGTTAAGGTAGTCGCTGGAATCAATGGTGCATGGAAGCTGTGGATGCGGCTCAAATGAAATAGCCGTAGACAAGTCCGTAGACAAGTGGTGGGAAACTAATGCTACCATCATGTCAGCTTTTGTTGATCGGACTAGGGAGTATTCGGCACGAGTGGTGACGACCGGATAGGAGGGAGATTCATGGAATGGAAAACCTGCTTTTGTGCGTCCTTCAAGGTAGAATTTCTGGACAATAAGCATGTCAATGGTTATGCAACTCCGAATATACAGAAACAGGGCGCCCACCGTGTGAAGGCCATCGCTGTCTTCGACTGTTTGAAGTGTTTCCCTGTCGGCGGTTCATTGGTTACGATCAATGCAGTTTGCAATGTGCTTGGGGCTTACCCGCTACTGAACCCATCAAGAACTTTTCGAATGACTACCATCTCTCTCTCAGTAAGCACTAGCTTCGCAATAATCATTTTGTAAGGCGGCAAAGAGTCATTGATTATTTTTCCATCATACCGCCTGGACTCTATCGTGCGGCATATTACCCTACCACCATAGTGCACACGAATCGATTCAATCCACTCGCCGTGTACAAAGCGCACTTTCTGGATAGAATCAGGTACAGCTTGAAGGATTTCATCTTTCCTCCCAACCATGGTGGCCATAGTCTTTTCTGCAGAGAGGGCTTTGTCTTTACGGGATATGTCACGGCGAGCATTTCTGATCTGTTTGATGAATACGCTCTCGCTCTCATCACCACCCCTACCACAAAACTGAGGAATGTGGAGCAACCTTCCCAGATTGCACAAGTCCTGTTTGACGGTAGCTCATTGCTAATGCGGCAGGGAGAAAGTGAGGTGGATTGCTTACCTGAGGTGAAGTGATAAGCGGTGTAGCAGTGAGAAGCAGAGGGAGTCTTGCAGATCTTGTGAGCTCCAGAGCGACATACCAGTTTGCACTGGCATTGCGGAATTCATGAGCCTCATCAATGACGACTGTAGTAAAAGCTCGATCTTTGGAAATAAATTTCTTGTACAGTACTGGAAGTTTGATGTGCCGTTGATCATCCGTTGCTTTATTTGCATTCCTTCCACCGCGGTGTCTGCTCATGTCGAAGGCCCTTCCAAATGTCGTCATGACCTGCAGAAGATGGGTCACCCTACACAAGCTAACAGGTACTGAGCCTTACTGAATGAGGAATGAGGATGATCCTGTTGATAAACGGTGTCTTTGATGTCTTCCAGTCGCCCTCCCAAAATTCAGAGAACTTGGATTCCGTAGTAGGGAATACATAGATTTCGGTTCTTCCAAGAGCAAAAAAGGTACGCAATTCAGTCATCCACTGACGAACCAACAAGTTCCCAACAACGATGGCGTGCGGAAGGTCATCGATTGCAGGGCGTCCTGCAAAGCAGTGGGCATTCTCTACAAGTAAATCAGCATCACGGGGCATAAGATCCAGAGCGGACTTGGATAATCACCAATGATTGGAGGAAACCTAACATCACTCCCAGAGGGGTGAAGCTGCTTTCCCCAAACCTGACGACCTGCTGCTGCCTCTTGCGCATAGAACGCATCAATAATAAAGGCAACTACGCCCATTGTAAGGGCAGTCTTGCCTACTCCAACTGCATCAGCGACTAGGAACCCTGGTAGCCCACCCACAATGGGCTCAGCGGTAAACATCTTATCGACAATAGAGGTGACACCAACCAGTTGGTGCCAGAGTAGACGTAGTGGTTTCATGTCGGGGTTCCCAGAGACAAACATCTTGGCATAGTCGGCATCCCATGCACATAGTCCTGAAGTAGACCGGAACCTCGCGAATAGCGCTGGGCATGCGTCTGGAAAGTTCAGCAGCCCTGTCAACACTTCTTCGGAGTGTTGGGAGAACTTTTCAACCCCAAGATCTGCAAGTGCAGACCAGGCCTCCTGTGCACCAACATCTGAGCTGAGAACGCTCCTTAGCTCACTTCCGGCAGCTGTCTGGAGCCCAAACAGTTGGATATATGTGGCCCAGATCTCTTCAATGTCTCCAGCAGCAGCTAAAGCAACACCTTTCACGCTGGCTACTTGCCTCCTCCTGCGATGTTCTGAGGAGTGCCTCGTAAGATTGAGTAAGTCTAAACATTGCGGACTGATACCCACTGGCGTCCGCTATCGTCTCAGGAATCATAACCCTGTCTGAAGGTAGCTTTCTCGAAACCTTGATCGCCTTTTGCAATACATCTTCAAGCCCGGCCATCATTTCGTTTATGCCACCCTCCGCTTCATCCTCTGTAGGAAACCAATATGTGGCGTCTTTGTATGCCTTCAATGCCCTGATAGCATCCCGAACTTCGCGGGATGTGGGTTCTTCATTTTTCTCAACTTCTATGGCGCATGGTCAATGTCAGTTGCCTGCAGGCATCTCTAATTCCTCAGTGCTTACCGGTGAAGGCAGCCTGAGCCATAATTTTTCTGTGGGTGAGTGTTTTGGCAGCCCGGATATATCTCTTCTGCTCGCGTTCCCACTCGTGATGTATAAGAGCACTGACTGCCTCTTTGAATTCCCCAACAACACGCGAACTTGCAAGGCAATTATCACCAAAGACAGCGCATGCGATGCTGTCGAGTGCACCATCGGCATCAGACCGAGGGGGGAAATCGTCCAGTTTGTCCTTGCGACTCCAAATGAGGGCACGCGGGGATAGTCCCTCATCCTCCAGTGTCTTCTGGACGCGGCGATATATTGCTGGATTGAAACCGTAGGACGCGTGCCATTTCAGAAGCACTGAGTGACCTGCTACATGGTGTCCGCCTTCGATAACATGCCTTTTGGACTTCCCCCCTCGAGCGTTTTTTACTGCGGATATCATGGCATTAATTGATTCACGCTCAGAATCCGAGAGAATGGGATTTGGCTCATCGAAGAGTCTTTCTGTGAGGTGCCAGAATTCAGTTTGGGACGGATCCGCAAAAATGTCTTCTGGCCGGTCCAGGAGGGCAACGAGAATAAGAGTTTGCATTTTCATCGCCATTTTCTTTCTGAAAACAAAGATGCAGTCGGATAGCTGCGATTTGTTGGTTGGTGCGTTACTGGTGTTGAGAAATATGGGGTATGACTTTGGATCTATTGAGTAGACAGGGTGCTCCAGAAAATGCCGCTCTCCAAGGAGATCTGGCGGCCCGCTTTGTTACCAGCGAGGGTCGTCGGGAATCATCAAAGTGCGCGTCGATGGGCGCCACGTTATGTCACACAGACCTGAGGCCGGGGCCCAGGTTTTTCATTGCTACTGGCAAGATGAAGATGTCCCGGCGTGTATATATTCGTGGGATCCAGAGGGAACGGAACAGCCAAACGATCGACAAAGTATCACATGTTACATCTGTCATGACGCCATGACGTCGCGGTGATGGCGATGAGCATCCTCAATGGCCTCTCTAGCTCCTCAGCTCAGTGCCCGTCCCACCACCGGAAGCATCTACGGCAACAATTCCGTACAAGTATGACAAACTAAATTAAGTTCAAGTTTATTATGAAGCACGCTGAAGAGGGCCTGAGCCCGGGGGCCCATACAACATGGGAAATTTACGGCACAGAACTTCTTTGCATTGTGCGGTGTCCATGGTCTGAACGACGATTTGGGCTACGGTAATGCATTGTGCTTCGATCTTGGTTGAGGAAACCTTTCAAGTCAGTGGAGTGTGTGTTTCGGCAGCCATTGCAGTGGCGGTAGGCCATGCCCATTTCCGCGCATAAGTCGAGCTTAGCATCACCAGAAAACGACCGAGTCGTGTTAACAAGTAAGCGCTTGATGACATAGTGTTTGGAGGAAGGGTGAAATCGGAGTGTTGAATATTGTACTCCATGACATTGCACTCACTTTGGTTGAGCGACGAAAAGAGGGCATGAGGTGCATGAATTGTCGCGGAGTCCTTGGCATGGTTGGCAGTTTTAGCACCAAGAATGTCCGAACAGTGTCCTGGTACATCAGCAGCGTCCACAGTTACGGATGAAAGAGTGTTGAGATAAAGGTGATAAACCACCGGAGGCTCTGTGTCATCTTCACTGAACAATTGACAGTAGGAATGATATGCTAACCATTCCGTCAACGATGAATAAACAGACCTATTCAAGTTCCCAACTCACCACAGGTGGACATCTCCATCAAAGATGATCCAGCATCGCTTAGAACTCTCGCCACACACATCATTCACAATATTGCGCAAGATATGGGTGAACAGTTCATCATTCCATTCATGCATGTTTGGATCAATGGTGCTGAACGTATCCTCATGAATTTCTTTGGGATCGATGATATACAAAACACCTTCTGCATCATCAAATCTCTCCAGTCCTGAGAGCAGGTTATTTTTTTTTTTTTTTGGTGGTGGAGGGACTGACCACCACGAGACCATGGTGGATAGTATTCTAGGTGATATAATTGCAGAATATTTACAATCCACCGCTCGCAATCCATTTACACTCTCCATATCCCACCACGTTGCATTCTGGAAACGTTCGCGCTTGAGGATACCTGCACTGGCGAACACAGCCATTCGCAAACCAAAGCTGAGGCGAGAGTTGCTTATCGCAAAAGGCAACGGAGGGTACAATCTGGGACGTAGTTGAAGAGATTCAGCAGTTGGGAAACCTTGAGAAAAGTTCGTAAACTTTAACGACAAGCTTGCAATTGGGTCATTGTCATTGCCACCCCAGAGAGTGGTCGCGGCGAGTATGGCCAGCTGAACGCCCGGCTTGAAACGCATTGTCGGGTTTGGTGGCAAGGTCGGCCATCCCGCATGGCTATGACTCGGAAGATACCTGGTTGGCATGCTCAGTGAGGCGCATGTTCAACTACAGCTTCGTAGAGCAAGCATCTGTACCTGTCGCAAGATAGCACTGAGAATGTGTTCCCCCAATCGGTTGAACTTGTGAAAGCAACCCCACACTCTGACTTGACAAAGACGTGACCTGGAAATCAAATGTCTGGTCTGCACAGAATACCACGACTGAGCTATACAAAGGGCCTTTATGAGTCAAACTGTTAGACAACACTTCAACACACGGAATACCTGTTCCAGCTGCCGATAGAGAACCACCAAGCTGACTATCCAACTTGAAGGCCTGGGTTAGAGTGAGGCAGACTCGATCCGTCAACGGAAATACCCCCGGATTTATAAAGGAACGTCGCGTTCGCAACTCAGATAGCTAGGTAGTGAAGACCCATTGCTGGATAAGAGCGCGCATGACGCCTCGTCATTGATGGTGACGAGTACAGATCTGAAGGTGTTCACATTTGCGGCAGGTGATGGGGTTCCTGTAGGACATGTGACATAGTAGAGTCAAGTCGAACCCGACAAATCGTTTCAAGTGATCCGAGTTAGGGAAGATCACCCGAGTACAATGAGATGATACCGCAGTAGTTGAGCCGCATCGTCAAGCAAGTTAGCCTGTTAGTCGCTGGATCTAGCGCTCTACCTATAGCCGCTATGAAGTAAAATTTCACAGTATAGTTTCACTCGTCACCAACAGTATGTTCATGAACTAAATACAGGCTGTACTATACAAATGGCAGGTGGGAGCATTGAACAAGCTGCAACGGAGTTCGTTAACCATTTTGGAGGACATGAGGCAGCGGGCAGTGGTGTCAATTGAGCTGTTGGGCCGTCTCCGGTGAGTTGAGAGGTGTGCAGGCAGCAGGAGCCCGCACACCCGCCTTGGGTTGGGGGACGACTCGGAGCACAAATGGGGGATATGTGCACAGGATGCATGCATTGGTGCCGTTGCCGGTGCGATTGCGCACTCATTGTCTTTGTGATGCTGCTGTTTGGCCTCAGATAGTGTGGGTTCCGTCGTCGCGTCTTCACCCTCGTCCTTGCCATGCCGCACAGGCGGTAGGGTGTAGCGGCACAAGTGTTGCCACCGTGTCTCCACCTCACCATTATCGTCGGCAAGTCGGTGGCATGAGCAAGGTCGTTCACATGTTGTCATTGTGACACTGTCGACAGCGCTGGGTCATTGGTGTCACTGGATCGTTGTCACACCCATGTCGTCCTTCAAATCGGGTGCGGTTGCGTACAGGTGGTCATAACGGGGTGGGCCCACGCGTCGCCGTCCGAGTCGTTGCCGTTCTGACCTTGCCCACGCCGCTGCTGCACTGGGTGGTGAGACAGCGGTAACGGCACCGCCATCTCCCTTGTTGCATTGGACACCAGAATGGGCAATGGGGGGGTGGTGTGAACAACGGTGAATATTTGGTGACGGAACACGTACGATAGGTGCGCATTGCATCACCGTTGCCCTGAGTGATGGCAATGGCACGGAGGGTGGTTGGATCGAGCAACGGTGACGCGCGTATGCATGGTAAAGGGACAAAATGGCAAGACCACTGACTAAGGCGTGGCGGGCCCGGATCAGCGTCCCAGCGAAAGGCCCATTGGGATGTATTTTTGGCCTGAAATCCCGTCAACGTACGTCAAGTCCAGGCCATGCATGGCTTCCCGGCGAAAAACCATTTGGGATGGATTTTGCCCGTATTCATTCTGGTAGGACAATCTCCTCATAACGTTGCATGGCCAGCTTGCAATATGCCGGTAGCAGGTCGGCTCATCTACTAGATCTGAGTTCACCGCCTCGGCTAACCAAGTTCTGGGTATCCGGTCAGCGGGGTCGAGGCAATGGCCGCATTAGATCGGGTGACGCTTAGCCTGGATCTGACATGGACAAGCAGCCTCAGCAACGTAATGTGGATTTTATGATTCGAATATGTGGTAATTAAGGTTGGCGGTGAGAGACCTGTTGGTTGTTTACAAATGCTCCTCGCTTGAGTTAGGACCAGCATGCCGCAATGATAAGTTTTGGTGAAAACTTCGACTTCAGGAAGGGTTTCAGCTTGAGCCGGAACCAGGGCTTCTTGGACACCGCTTTCCCTTTCATAAAACCTCAGGTGTGAAAACAAGGCATCTTCAACCTCCATAGCACTGTTCTTTCTTTCAACCATGTGCATGGACAACAACGGCGACCTCTTTGTCAAGGATGGCGTGTCTGTCAAATTCTCCTTTCACGAAAGCGTAATGCAAGGACGCGATCAGATCACGCGTGACGTGGAGGTTTGTCTCATCCCTATTTACGCAAAACGCTGCTCACGCGATGCAGCGACATGGCGGCCAGATCGTCAATGACGAACGCACCGCGAACGTCCTCCTTGTCGACGAGCAGGAGGACATCGTGTTTCTGCGCCGGCGGTACTACTCCTCGACGGAGCTCTACAGACTCTCTATTTACGTTGAACCCCGCGGGTTCGTCCAGGCGTGTATTCGTTCAGGGACGTATCAACACATGGGCCCTGTCAAATGGGGGATGCCGGGTCGTAGTGCAAAACCGTGCATGTTTGCGTATCTTGTTTGGTCATGGCTGATGATGCTTTCATTTTCTAGACGCGTTCTGTTTACAGAAGAGGATAGTAAGCATCTTGCGTACTACCTCGCAATGCGGTGTCCGACACGTGATGGACGGCTGGAGAACAACGTGTACAAGGAACTTGAACAATTGGTGCATGCTCACACTGTGTTTGTCGCCCTCGCTTACATGGTTTTAGGGTCGGAAGAAAGATACGTCCTGGGCGTGGGCGAGGCAACATATGTGGCGCTTGTGGCGAAAGCATTACAAGACACATCAAAATGTCATGGATCCACTTATTGACCGTTATGTACAACGGCGACTTCTCAAGCAAAAAGCGCAGGATCGCCAGGTGCC
>JBBPSW010000308.1:0-13023 GCA_038093775.1 Butyriboletus pseudospeciosus | reverse complement strand
TTAGATTCCACTGGAATTAAGGACCAAGGCTCCTCACCAGATTCGTTCTGCCAGGAATCGTGTATCCTGCGAGATTGTCCGAGCCCTGTGGAGTGTTCTTGCATCGTAACTGAGCAGGTTCATAACAGTTAGCTCCACTGTCAAGTAGAGCTTTGGTATTTGTGAACTGATCTTGATCATGATCAGGGGCAATGTCAATCTGTAACATTAGTTCTCATTTCACACTGTGAATGTTAGTGGTATCTGGGATTTGGGGAGAAAGGTTCCTTAAAGTGGAATCAAGCACCAGTTTAGAGCCCTGGCCAAGCTCCAAATCTATTGGAGACCCCACTTGGCTGCAAGAATAATTTACAAAAGATGTACTTAGTGAATCATTGGGAATACTAGCAGCTTGAACACCCAGACCATTCAAGTTGCTTTGCCTTTTCCCTTATCTGTCGAAGGGGTCTCATCAAGAGCATAGATCTTTTTGGTCTTGGAACAGGTCTTCTTATTGTTACGCATAGTGTACAAAGATGGAATCCATCTACTTGTTATCTCTCTAGGCAATGCTCATGAAGAGACCAACTTCTGGAGAGCATAACGTTCCTGGATTCTAGGACAAGACTCAAAGGGAATAGTGTCTTCAGACACTATTAGAACTCAGTGACTCGAGGGCAATTCCAGATAGAAGATGCTAGTATTGTGAATAAGATTGAGAATGTAGTACAAGGGTAATTTGAGAGACTATTTATAGGAGTGAGATATGCACACAGACCAAGCCATGAAAGGAATTGAACAAAAGAGAAGATGAAAGAAGAATGAAGATGAAAGATAAGGAAACAAGTCAGTCAAGGAGACGAAATGAAATAGAATCCATGGTAACTAGGAGAAGGTAACTTGTGTTGGAAACGTGAGTGGTTCACCACATGCGACAGTAAGAGTATTCAGAGAAAAGGACAATACGATGAAAGAGAATGAAAATTGTAACATTACCCCCTTTGTACAATCGAACCCCTGGTTCGATAAGTAACCCCTGTTCTGGCCAGGCACTAGGCTGAGGGTCCAGAGGTTCATCCATAAATAGAGGCCGCTTGGGATGGGGAAAGACATTCAAATGGACAATCGCTAATGATGTGGCCAGCTTGAGAGCATATGCCACAATTGCAGTGGGGACAGACACAGTCTGAATGTCCCCAGTTGTGACAGAAGTCGCATTGGACAGTAAGACAGTGGCGAGCTGGATGGCCTGGGGCAGCAATGTGGCAATGGGGACAAACGTATTCAGGACATTCTTCACGATAGTGACCGAGATGATGGTAGTGAAAGCAAGTGGTGTTTGGTGAGGCAGGACAAAGATGAAGGCATTCCGAACGTGGCAAGATGTGTGTAGGAGAAGAGAGTACAAGATTCCCGTTGGACAGGGGAATCATGTGTGCCTCGTCTGTAGGGATAGGAATAGTAGGAACTTCATATTCATCGTCAGATTGGCTTTCAACAGCAGTAGACATCTCAGAGGGGGGAGGTGAAGAGATTCTGGAGGAAAGCAGGGGAGGAACAGAGAGAGGGATAGTCTGGGGGGTAGCAAGAAGAAACTGTTCAACATGTTTGATATACGCATCACGTTGTTCCTGAGGAAGGGAAAGAAAAATACAATGAAATGTGGGGTAAATGAGGACAGGAGAAAGATTTTCAATATAGGAGGCAAATCTGTGTGCGTGAAGGATAGTAAGTACATGGTTTGGGAGGGCTCCCAAAGTGAAACGAAGGGCAGAGTCAAAGGAGGATTGAAGTTGTTGAGCATGAGCAAGACCATAAAAGAGATGAATCAACTCATAAGTGATTTCATCAGCACGATATAACAGATCATCTTCAAGGATGAATAGGATGGTGGGGGTATTGAGGACAACAGAGTATAGGAGATGGGCGGCATTGGTTGGGAGAAACATAGGGTAAACATTGCGATTGCAGAGGGGGGAGGTTGGTGTAGACTGGGAGAAGGAGGCGACTGAAGAGGAAAGGAACGACATGAAGAAAGCATTTCCGTCACTAAAGGTTATGAGCCTTTTTATAGGTGGAGAGGATCAGAGAAGCATGACAGAGATTATATTCTGGTTTCCAGGTGTTTTCGGCCAAAAAAATCCTTTCCATGAGGTTAGGAATTTTCAGTGTGAAGCAGGGCCCTTGTGAGCTAAGATGGCTTCGACTTCGTATTCTTCTTCCTCATTGATAATGTCAGGTGGAGGGTTGAAGAAGTTTGGGCCATGGGTTTCTGTGGAGCAATAGGGAGATAGAAGGGAAGCGTGGAAGACATCATGTATCTTCCAGGTATGGGGAAGGTGGAGCTGATAGATAAGAGGGGAGATGACGCGGACAATTTTGAAGGGGCCCATTCATTTGGGTGCTAGTTTCCAAGAGGGGAGTTGGAGGTGGAGATTAGTTGCCTTGAGCCACACCTTATCTCCTACTTTCCAAGGAGAGAATCTTTGAGAAGATCTGGAGATCATGATCTTACAAGCGGATTCATACACAGCAAGGGCTTCTCTTCTGGCTTTTTTGAGAAGGGAAAGTCGGTTGTCAAGGGCAGGGATGAAGGTTTTTCTGATGGAAGGGTAGGAACAAGGTTCGTATCCGCACAAGAGTGAGAATGGAGATTTCTTGGTGGAACTATGTGGGGTGGAGTTGTGGTGGAATTCGGCGGAAGTGAGGAAGTGGGCCCAAGAAGATGGGTTATTAGCGCAGAAGATCCATAGATATGTTTCCAATTCTTGATTGGTACATTCAGTCTGTCCATCCATTTGAGGGTGATAGGCAGTGGAGAGTTGGATGTCATATTTCAAAAGGCAGGCGAGTTCCCTAGCAAGAGCAGAGGTGAACTGTGGTCCTCGATTGGAGATGAGCATATCATGTAGACCAAACTGTTTGAAAACGAAGTCGAAAAATAATTGG
Source organism: Butyriboletus pseudospeciosus (assembly GCA_038093775.1). NCBI lineage: Eukaryota > Fungi > Basidiomycota > Agaricomycetes > Boletales > Boletaceae > Butyriboletus > Butyriboletus pseudospeciosus. The sequence goes on along the minus strand of JBBPSW010000308.1, from coordinate 10,095 downwards.
GCAACTCTGGCGGTGTTGATGGTTTTGGAGCAAGGAATAAGGATTACCCCCTTCATAAGGCCATGGTCGACCACGACCAAGATGGAATTGTGGCCTCCGGAAGGAGAAAGGTTGGTGATAAGGTCAACAAAGAGTTGTTTAAATAGGAGGACAGCAGAGAAAGAGATGGGGCAGAGTGGGGGAGTGGTGGGATGGGTATTAACTTTGTGTTGCTGGCAGACGGCACAACCATCAATAAAGTGTTTGACAAAGAAAGAGAGGCCAGGCCACCAGTAGTCCCTTTCCAGAATTGCTTTGGTGTGGAAGATACCCATATGTCCAGAGAGTGGAGAGGAATGGATGGCATGAAGGAGAGCAGAACGGGAAGCAGGAGGAATGAACATTCGCTCCTTAAAGTATAGGTGACCATTATCAAAACTCCAGTCGGTGAGGGAAGCACAAGAAAGCAAAGGGGAGCCCTCCTTCAGAGCGGCGAGAACGCAGAGAACAAATGGATCCAAGGAGGTGGATGAAAAGATGGATGAGGTGAGGGTAAGATCAAGAGCATTGATGATGACTGGGTCAGGAACGATGGAGGAATTAGAATTATCAGCAGAAGTATCAGGGGAATCCTTCCAAGAAAGGGCATCCACCGGCCCCATATGAGATCCTGGGGTGACTATCCATTTAAGATGGAAATCTTGGAGAAAGAGAGCCCACTGGGCCTGTCATCGAGAGAGTTTGCAAGGATTCTTGATGTAAGAAAGGTTCTTGTGATCAATGATGATGAAGACAGGGAAGGCAGTTCCTTGGAGGTAGTGTTTCCATTCAGAGAGAGCAAGAATGATGGCTAGTAGTTCATGGTCATAGATGTCATAGTTGTGTTCAGCAAGAGAGAAGGTCTTAGAGAAATATGCACAAGGATGAAGGTCACCATTAGTATCCTTCTGCATTAAGACCGTACCGGTGGTGAGGAGGGATGCGTCAGTCATTATGGAAAAGGGGTGGGAGGTATCAGGAATGGAGAGTACAGGGGCAGAGGAGAAGATTTGTCGGAGAGAGTTGAAGGCACGTTGTTGTAAGGGAGTCCAAATCCAAGGTTAATCCTTCTTGGTGAGGAAGGTCAAGGGGGTGACAATGTTCAAGTAGTTAGGAATGAATTTGCAGTAGAAATTGGTGAAACTGAGAAAGGATCTAATGCCTTTGACAGAGGTGGGGGGTTTCCAAGAAGCGATGGCGGAGAGTTTTGTGGGATCCATGCGAACCTTCTCCTCTCCTATAATCATGCCAAGGTATTCCATGGTTGAACAGTCAAAGAAACATTTGAAGAGCTTGAGAGAGAAGTGATGATCTCTCAATCATTGGAGGACTTGACAGGTTCATTCGTGATGAAGGGAAAGAGAGCCATTGGTGTGGATGCCAAGATTGTCAATGTAGATCTTTAGCCAGCGTTTGGAGATCATGTCGGCGAAAATGTGATTCATGAAGCCTTGGAAGGTGGCAGGACCATTGCAAAAACCGAAGAACATGACCGTGGGTTCAAATAAGCCAAGGGGAGTGATGAATGCTCCCTTCCATTGGTCCTCTTCCTTGATGCAGATGTTGTTGTAGCCCCATCAGATGTTGAACTTGGTGAAGTAGGTGGAGTCCTTCATGTCGTCTACAAGTTCGGAAATAAGAGGAAGTGGATAGGCATTTCGAACTGTATGGCTATTTAGGTAATGGTAGTCCTGACAGGGTCGAAGGGAGCCATCCTTCTTTGGAATGAAGAAGAATGGGGCAGCTTGGGGAGATTTGGAGGGGACGATACAGCCAGTCTTGAGATGTTTCATGAAGGCTTTGCACACTTCTTTCTCCATCGGGTTGAGGGGATATACTTTAGCTATCTTGGGTATGAAAGTGTCATGTAGTTCGATGGTGTGGTCATAGGATTGGTGGGGAGGGAGTTGGTCGTGGATCTTTTCGGAGAATACATCAGTGAAGTCGGAGCAAAAGTTAGGTAGGGAGATTTCCTTGGGTTTCTCGGTAAGGGCTAGTTCAGTGGAAATGGTTGTCTTGTTGATGGATTCGGTGGGGGAGTTGTGACAGAAGGGGTTGTGTGAGGACCGTGGGGTGGAAAGGTTAATGGAAAAGGTAGACCAGTCTATGCAAGGGTTCTATTTCTGGAGCCATGGCATTCTGAGGATGATCTGAGGACAAGATAGGTGAACAACCATGAATCTAACAGAGTCAGAAAATGGACCAGAGGAGAAGGTGACAACAGTTGTCCATTTGATCGTTCCTTTAGTGTTGGGCGTACCATCAACATTGTATGCCATGACTGGGGAGGTGACTGGGGAGAGTTTGAAGATTTCCTTTGGGAGGAGGCGAGGGTCTAGGAAATTTCCAGTTGCGCTGGAATCAATGAGGGTGGAGGTGTCAATGTTTTGTTTCAGACCATGTAATGTTACTGGGAGGTGCATAGTTTGATTGCTTGTAGGCGCTACCAGTACATGGTTCAATGTAAGGGAAGGAGACGTTGTGGCGGCTTCCCTTCTTAAAAATCCCTTGCCTTCAAGATTCTAGGAGCATAGATGGTTGTGATTTCTTCAGAGGGTTCTTTGTAGCATATCTTCAGGACGGAGAAGATGTCAGAGTCTCTCTTCCCCGAGGTTTTCAGGGAATTGATATACTGGTCTAGTTTGAATGGGGTAGGGGCTTCCTTGGGAGGCAGAGGAGGGGCTGTCTCAGAAGTATGGATGTTTTGTTTCTGAGTGGAGGATGAGTTGAGGCGTAGGAATGGGTTTCGACAGTTCGAGGAGTTGTGTCCCTTCTTTTGGCAGCAGAAACATAATCCTTCTCTGATGCATCAGGCTCATTCGGGGGGAGTAAGTTTTGACAGGGTGGCATTATCAACGTCCATAGCATTGGAGTCCCTTGTCACAGGGCGGAAGGAGGAGGGTTGGAATCATCCACTTCTCAGGGCTTGGATTCTCATCTTCTGAGCATGGAATGTCTTTGCTCGTTCAATCCACTTGTCGATGGTGTCAGGGATGGGGGACATGGAGAGGATCATTGTGGTGATTTGTTGGTCAAGTCCAAGGGAGAATTGGTTGATGAGGGTGACATTGTCAATGATTCCTGCCTTACTCGACAGGTTCTGGAAGTTGGTGACATATTGCTGGGACCCATCATTCGTGGTTCCATCGGTCCCCTTGAAGGACTTTTGAACTAGTTTGGATAGATCTAGTCGAGCAGTGGCCTTGGTGTCGAAAGGATAGAAGGTAGTTTCAAAGTTTTCTGTGAACTTGTCGAAGGTCTTTTCTCAGGCATCAACGAGAGGGTTATTGAGTTTGTCGTACCACATCTCAGCAAAGGATGCTCCTTGTCCTTTACTCATCTTGTTCAGGGTAGTGGTTACTTTTCCTTCGTCGGTGGTATACAAGGCAGAGTTTAACATGAAGTAGGCCTTCATGGCCTTAATCCATCGGGGGGCATCATCAGATTTTCTGGAGAAGTCAGCAGGGAGGGCTGCCTTTAGCTCAGTGGCATGGGTTGACATCTTTGTTGCAGGGGATCTGGGCTTGGTTGGAACCTTGGGCAGTGCTGGGGTTGGACTTAGGGGAAATGGTAGACTGGGTCTGGAACTAGGTCCAAGAAAGGGCAATGGTGTGCCAGATGTGGTTCGAGGGGGAGAGTTGACTTCTATGTCACTCAGTGGGTCGTCAGGGACTTGGATGCATTGCTGGGAACTCATGGTGACAATGGGGGGGGTCCTTCACCTAAAGAGGTGGGACCAGGGTTATTCTCAATCTTTTGTTATGTGTAGCATACAAAGATGGAATCTGTCTACTTGTTATCTCTCTAGGCAATGCTCACAAAGAGATCGACTTTTGGAGAGCATAATGTTCCTGGATTCTAGGACAAGACTCAAAGGGAATAGTGTCTTCAGACACTATTAGGACTCAGTGACTCAAGGGCAATTCCAAATAGAAGACGCTAGTATTGCAAATAAGATCGAGAATGTAGTATAAAGGTAATTCAAGAGACTATTTATAGGAGCGAGATATGCACACGGACCAAGCCAAGAAAGGAATCAAACAAAAGAGAAGATGAAAGAAGAACAGAGATGAAAGATGAAAGAAGAATGGAGATGAAAGATAAGGAAACAAGTCAGTCGAGGAGATGAAATGAAATAGAATCCATGGTAACTAGGAGAAGGTAACTTGTGTTGGAAACGTGAGTGGTTTGCCACATGCGACGGTAAGAGTATTCAGAGAAAAGGACAATATGATGAAAGAGAATGAAAATTGTAACAGCATGAGTATAGCCTCATGGTGTAGCTATGGGGATTGGTGGTGATAGATAGGAACATGTAATAGCAACCAGGCTGTGTCAGGCACTGATGTATGTTGTCAGGTACAACATGTGTTCATGATGTCATAACCATAACCACTGGGGTTAGATTAGCAGAACTGGAAGTTAGGTTAACTTGGTAACCATAACAAGAGATGATACTAGAGACAATTCTTCTTTTATTAGTAGGAGAAAGTTTGGAAGAACATTCTAATTTGATGTTTTCCTTGCCTAGGTGGATCTCTTTGATAACTCTGGCCACAGTAGACTTCCCCAGATCAGTTTGAAATGATATTTGCCTTGTAGAAAGGCCAGATTCAGAGAGAAAAGAAATATTGGCTCTAATAGAAAAGAAAATGGATTTCATGATGAAGTAGGATTAGCTGGATGGTATCTCTGCTCTTTATATTATTTGGAATTATGTAAGTGACATAATCAGACAGGATTGAAGCACAGCATCCATCAAAACCTTATGTTATTTACTAAATAATAGTTGACAATATCAGAGTCAAATAAGTGTTCCAATAACATATCATTTTAATATGGCTATATCTCAGTGCCATGACAACCAAATCACATGACTAAGGGCTCATCCTCAGGGCAAGGATTAGGGCTATTGATGACTCAGCAAGAGTTAGGGCTAATACCTTTTAGTTTGTTGCAAATGCCAAGTCTTTGCAAAATAGCCAAACATGAGGACACATTTTTGAGCCACTTTACCACCAGCTTTCACGAAAAAAATGCACAAATTGTTTTGATTGGACCATCATTACTATTTTCAACACTAGCATCCTCTAAGGCAAGGTCAGAGTTGTCCATCAAGCTAAAGGATGTTTCATCACATGCTAGTGAGTTGGAGTCCATAGCATTAGAACTGCATTGTTCAGTATCTGCTAGAAGACCAGGGATGAATCCACCATTGAATGTGTTCACCTAGATCATGCCATCTTTCAAAATATTTTTCAAGTGTTATCACAAAAGTGAACAATTACATAATCAGGGGCTATTTTTCGAAGAATGCAGATTTACGAAAATCCAGCCATGTTTCATTGTTTTCAATCTCAGATAGTCTGGATCAAATTCACGGCCTCAGGAAAGGTGTCGCCTTATGGTAACACACTGTAGGAGCAGCAAAGAGGAAAGGTAATATTTACATAATCTGAATCCATACACGTGACTTCACTCCTCGGCGATGTCCGTCAAAAAATAAATCGCATTATCCACTCCCAAATCCGTACGCCTAGCAAGATCGCCTCCATCCATCTCCCCTGTCATCCAATAGTCATAAGCTGCGGGTTTGAACCCTACCAACTGATGGGCTACTTACGCGCAACGACTTCAATCTTCACGCCATCCTGTGGTACATTAACCCGCCTCGAGAGACCGAATTTCGCTGCAATTCGCCATCATCATCAGGAGGCACTTGTCACCTTCAATCATGGCTGACGTACCGACGTCAACTATGGAACTGCGAATTTCAATATACGGCTTGACGGCTGTATTCCACCTTCAGTATTGACACTACGGGCATCACCAGCCATGCATTCGACTTACGGGCACCTTGAGCCACAGCTGTCCATACCAAGAGGGCGAATAAGAACCTTGAGAAGGTGGGGCTCAACGTGAACCGCATGACTGCAGGACTCGATGCGGAAGAATAACTGATGGGTCTTTCGCAAACCAGATAGTGGGAGCTCTCTTTGCTGCCTCCTCGTTAAATGCATAGATCTTGCGCACAGGTTTCGCATTTATGGCAGCTTCGATGTCTAGGAGATGGGAATCCGGCACGTCGATGCTGATGGCCGCCTGGGAACCGAACATCAAGACAATACATGAGGGAGAACGACTAGGATGACCGAAGGGGAATTCTGGCGTGATTGTGAGGCCGTGGAGCGGGGAATGAGGACACAAGTCGATCTAACAGCACATGGTTTGTGAAACTACGTTAATACACGAAGTTAACCCAGCATGTTCCCGTGCCTCATAAAAGTGCGGCAATCCCGGGCAGTGGAACCCGGAGCGATTAATGGTCTGGACCAGAGCCTGGCGGATGCTATGCCCGTGTAACAATGTTGTGTACACGAGGAATCGGGATCCGAGCTTCCATTTTCGAGCACAGGTTCATGATCAGTACAGTTTCCGTCAACAATTGTGGGAGTCGGTTTCCTTCAAGCTATACGGGTTTTGCTCGCTTTTCGACCATCCAGAACCCTGAAAGTCAACACATGAGCATTGTGTGTACTCTATCTTCCATGTCTTCGTATATTACCGACATAATCATACATTTTGCCTCCGCTGGGGTTAGCATTCGTATATCGTAGTTCTAATACGATCTACATTTGGACTTTGCTGCAGAACGGTCAGCACGAACAAGTTACAAGAGGTGAGAGAACTCACCCATGGCAGCTCGAGACAAAGCATTATCCACGAATGGTTTTTTCACACAGAAGTCTTATATTAGTGCATGGCCACTCAGGCCATTAATGAGTCAGTCATCCGCCATGTCGTCACGGCCCCATGGGTTTAACCCCCGATGATCGCAGAGATAGCCATATTGGAGTAGTGTCGCGTAGATGTTACAAAGTCACCTGGAGGACAAATGAGCACTCTGAAACTTTGGTCCTCTCGAGCTCTGCGAAGCGTCGGAAAATTCACAACGATGTGACTTCCAGGAACCGTCAATGGGTGGTCACACCTATGGCATCGAGTTCGACGAGCCCCATGACCTCCATGATCACGCTGTCACTGTGGCAAATTTACGGCTTAGAGGACACGCGAAAGGTCTGATCAAGTAAATCAACCCACGCGCACCTTCTGTGAGTGTAGTTGTTGAACCGGAGAATCCATTGTTGATATCACAATTGATCATATCCTCCTATATAAATAGTAACTAACCACGCTACAAGACGGAGATCGTCGAACACAGTATCTCGGGAAAATACCCATATTTTCTATTCCGATCCTCAGCAATGTGACATTTGACCGCCTCGGACCTATTCTACAGACCCTTCGTTCCCTCGTCATTTGCTCGCAGGGTACAGCCACATTCACGGTTGCTATCTACCATCTCGGCCATTTTCCGTCCATCTTGCATCATGAGTGTTGCACGCGGGAGGGTACTACATCTCGCTGCCTTAGCTCAGCACTGGTACATCCTATCAATACCCCGTGCACAGGTGCGGTATGCCCGTCTCGGGCACGCAAATGGGAATAGTGCACTATCCCGTCATCTGAGGTCGGCTCGAACCAACCAATTGCATCCATGCTCAGGTGAGCTCGCTCACCATGGGATCGGACCAAGGAGTGTATACGGCGTCGTTCATGCATATATTTAATTCAATTTCCGTTAGGAAAAGTAAGGGTCCCTGACTTGACTTTGTCACGCCCATATGAGTGATCGTCGATAACCCATATAACTCGTATGCATATGGAACTGTCAAACGATCGTCATGACCTCGTATAGGTAAGGGCTGGGCCACTCGCCTTAAATTCCTGAATAGAGTACGGGCCGCCTGAAATGTTTCATAGACTGACCACATTTGGCAGAGGTAGCGCTGCACAGCGCAGGCTGACCTCACCGTTTGAATCGGCCTGGGAGGCGGAGAAATTTTACAATATCCTGCGGCGGACCAGCCACCAACCTGTTCTCGCCACCAGGCACGTTTGGCGGTGGTTGGAATATTAAACCAGCCGCCGTGGCCGGGCCATTATCGTAAACCATGATGCCGCCGTCATCTAGAAGCGGGATGCAGTCCCCGACATCCCTGAAACAAGCGATACATCTGGAGGAGGAGCAGAGGCAGCTGTGTTCCATTCTAGGTGTGACAACTGGACAGGCAATAGGTCTGATGGCCAGCTCAGCAAATTTATTTGCCCTCGATTTGGTCGAGTAATGGGTGTACGAACCATCCTTCCTACGTGGAGATGGAAGGAGAGTTGATGTAAGTGCCACATATGTAAATTGTCTTCCTCCCATCTTGTGACGAATACATCAGGGATAGAGAATTCAGAACATGCACGCGTACAATCCAATGTTCCGAGAGTCGGAACGCCGACCGTGCCGGGTACACCAATGGAAAGGGAAGTAAATTTGCTGTTCACCTGCGACGATATTCCAGACGAATCCGCCCTAGATGTTCTTCAGGAGACTTGTAAACAAGCAATATAAAGGGAGATATACTTGCGTCTTCCCGTCTTGCTGAATAGAGACTCGGGGCGAGGTGGATGAGGATCAGTTCTACTGGACTTTGGGTGCACAATATTAGCTTGTACATGTGCATGCCATTTCCAGATGGGTAGCAGACATGGAAAAGTTCTTCGTAACAAATCCTGTGGCGCAGCCACCATCCGATATTCCATCTGAGAGCACCTGGGAGAAATTTGTAATCGTCGATCGAGAGGCGAACTCTTTTTGATCCTTTTCGTGCGACCAGCTGACAACGGGACATCAAATCAAAGCGGGGTATGCAGCTGGATTCGAAACGCAACTCAGAACTAGTGGACGAATTTTTAAATAAGGATTGTAAAAGGTTCGGAGGCTGGAACAGGGAACGGAACGACCACCGGGTGAATAACCATGTCAAATGGTATGGGTAGAATACGAGCACGCTGGCAGGAGACGGCGCAAATCATAGAACAAATGTTAATATGCGGTTCTTGTAAGAGCGAGGAGGAAAGGTGTGATATTACATAATCTCGCACCCGACTCTTTATGAGCCTGCTACTCCTCGCCCAGCTCTGCGAAGAAATACAACCTATCACGCATTGGCGAATCCGTACGCCTAGCAAGGTTCCTTTCCTCTGCCGCGTTTCCTGTCATACAGATATCCATGAGTTGTGAGTTTACCTCTTTGGAAAACACTACTTACTTTCCTCGAATTCCGAAGCTCTAAAGTAATAGGCGTCGTTCCTCGAGGGCAGATCGCGTTTCGCTGCCGCTGTCATCCAATAGTCATAGGTTGTAGGTTTGAACCACCCCTACCAACCGATAGGCTACTTACCAGCACCGAAATCAACCTTCACGCCATCCCGCCTCGAGAGACTGTCATTCACTGCAATTCGCCGTCATCAGGAGGTACTCGTCCCCCGCAATCGTGGCCAACGTACCGACGTCAACTACAGAACCACGAATTCCAATATACGGCTTGACGGCTGTATTTCACCTTCAGTATTGACACTACGGGCATCACTAGCCATGCATTCAACTCACGGGCACCTTGAGCCACAGCCGTCCATACCAAGAGGGCGAATAAGAACTTTGAAAAGGTGGGGCTCAACGTGAATTGCATGACCACAGGATTCGATTGCGGGACAGAATGACAGATGGGGGGCTTTCGCAAACCAGATGGTGGTAGCCCTCCTCGCTGCCACCTCGCGATTAAATGCGTAGATCCACGCACAGGTTTGATCGTTGTGTTATTTATTCCGCTCCAACTCAGACCGTCGTCCGTTCCATACCTACATGGGCGCTGCAGGCTCGGCCACGCACGCATCCCCATTAGAGAGTGGGTCACACAGCACTCAGATCAACAATCCTGACCAGACTCGGGCGTCACGGTTTTTCTTTTACGTCATTGACAAGGCAATAACACTGATACGAGACGGATCTTTGTTGCCGCCCAGCAACTCACAGCCACCTCGACAGCTGTATGACTTGATCGATACAAAAAGGAGGATTTCTGTCGCGCAGCGCTACTAAAAGGCACGTTAACGGCGAGATCATGCTTCGCTCATCATGAATCATTTGGTGGTGAACGTAAAAGCTGTTAGAGTTGAGATTAT
>JBBPSW010000305.1:0-13098 GCA_038093775.1 Butyriboletus pseudospeciosus | reverse complement strand
AAGATGTCATCTCATGCCACCGAGTTAAAGGCAGCTCTCCCTGCTGACTTTTCCAGAAAATCTGACAATGCCCCCTGATGAATCAAGGCCATGAAGGCCTACTTCACATTAAACTCCACCCTATACTCCACCAATGAAGGAAAGGTCACCACTACACTGAACAAGATGAGTGAAGGACAAGGAGTATCCTTTGCCAAGATGTGGTATGACAAACTCGCCAATCCCCTTGTCAATGCCAGAGAGAAAACATTTGACAAATTTGCAGAGAACTTTGAAACCACCTTCTACCCCTTTGACACCAAAGCCACTGCTCGTCTAGACTTGTCCAAGCTCGTCCAGAAGTCCTCCAAAGGCTCGGATGGAACCATGAATGACAGGTTCCAGCAATATGTCACTGACTTTCAGAACCTGTCCAGCAAGGCAGGAATCACTGACGACATCACCCTCATTGACCAATTCTTCCTAGGGCTTGACCAATGAATCACTACAATGATTCTCTCCATGTCCCCCATCCCCGACACCATCGACAAGTGGATCGAACGAGCAAAGACTTTCCACGCTCAGAAGATGAGGATCCAAGCCCTGAGGAGTGGATGGTTCCAACCCTCCTCCTTTCGCCCTGCACCCAAAGGCCCCAATGCCATGGATGTAGATAGCACCACCTTGTCCAAGCTCACACCCCCTGAACAAGCCTGATGCATCAGAGAAGGGTTCTGCTTCCACTGCCAAAAGAAGGGATACAACTCCTCCAACTGTCAAAACCCATTCCTACAATCTGGCTCTTCCTCCACCCCCTCCACGAAACAAAACATTCGAACCACTGAAACAGTTCCCCCTCCTCCACTGCCCAAGGAGATTTCCACCCCATCTAAGTTAGACCAATACATCAACTCCCTGAAGATCTTGGGGAGAAGCGACTCCAACATCTTCTCAGTCTTGAAGATGTGCTACAAGGAACCCTTTGAAGACATCGCAACCATCTATGCTCCTGGAATTGAGAAAGCATGGAATTTTTAAGAAGGGAAGCCACTGCAATGTCTCCTTCTCTTATGTTGAACCATGTACTTGTGGTGCCTACTAGCAATCGAACCATGTGCCTCCTAGTAACGCTACATGGACTAAGACAAAATGTTGACACCTCTGCCCTCATCGATTCTGGTGCAACTGGAAACTTCCTAGACCCCTGTCTTCTTCCCAAAGGAATCTTCAAACTCTCCCTGGTCGCCTCCCTGGTCACTGCATACAACGTTGATGGAACACCCAATACCAAGGGAACCATCAAGTGGACAACCATTGTTTACTTCTCCTCCAGCCCATTCTCTGACTTCATCAGGTTCATGGTCGTTCGTCTCTCTTGTCCCCAGATAATCCTCAGAATGCCATGGCCTTGGAAGTGGAACCCATGCATAGATTGGTCCACCTTCTCTATCAACCTCTCTACCCCATGATCCTTATACAACCCCTTCCGTCATAACATACCAACCGATGAAGCCATCAATAAGATGACCATCTCAACAGAACTGGCCCTCACAGAGAAACCCAAGGAAACCCCTCTCCCTGACTTCTGTTCCGACTTCGCCGACATCTTTTCTGAGAAAACCCATGACCAACTTCCTCCCCACCAATCCTATGACCACACCATCGAACTAAAGGACACCTTCGTACCCAAGATCGCAAAGGTGTATTCTCTCAATCCAGCGGAGAAAGAAGTATGCAAGGCCTTTGTGGAAGAACATCTCAAAACTGGTTGCATCATCCCCTCCAAGTCCCCCCAAGCTGCCCCATTTTTCTTCGTCCCCAAGAAAGATGGCTCCCTTCAACCCTGCCAGGATTACCGCTACCTCAATAGTCATATGGTCCAAAATGCCTATCCTCTTCCCCTCATCTCAGAACTTGTGGATAATATGAAGGATGCCACTTACTTCACCAAGTTTGACATCAGGTGGGGATACAACAACATCTGGATCAAAGAGGAGGATCAGTGGAAAGGGGCATTCATCACCTCCCTTGGTCTGTTCAAACCCACAGTAATGTTCTTCGGTTTCTGCAATGGTCCTGCCACCTTCCAAGGATTCATGAATCATATCTTCACTGACATGATCGCTGAACAGTGGCTGAAGATCTACATCGACAACCTTGGTATTCACACAAATGGTCCTCTCTCTCTCCATCACAAATGCACCCGCCAAGTCCTCCAACGACTAAGGGATCATCACCTCTCCCTCAAACTCTCTAAGTGCTCATTCAACTCAACTATGGAATACCTCAGCATGATCATCAGAGAAGGACAAGTTCGCATGGACTCCACTAAGCTCTCTGCTATTGCCTCCTGGAAACCCCCCACCTTGGTCAAAGGCATTTGCTCCTTCCTCAGTTTTGCCAACTTCTACCAAAAATTTATCCCCAACTACTCCAACATTATCACCCCTCTGACCTTCCTTATGAGGAAAGATCAACCTTGGACTTGGAGCCCTCTCCAACAACATGCCTTCGATACTCTTCAGCACATCTTCTCCTCTGCTCCGGTTCTTTCCATCCCTGACACCTCCTGCCCTTTTTTCATTATGACGGATGCTTCCCTCCTTGCTGCCAGTGCCATCTTGATGCAGAAGGATGCTAACGGAAACCTTCATCCATGTGCTTATTTTTCCAAGACCTTCTCGTTAGCTGAATGCAACTATGACATCTATGACCGGGAATTGCTCGCTGTCATCCTCGCCCTCTCAGAATGGAAACATTACCTTCAAGGAACTGCCTTCCCCATGTCCATCATCACTGACCACAAGAACCTTTCATATATCAAGGATCCTCGTAAACTCTCCCATCAACAAGCCCATTGGGCTCTTTTCCTCCAGGATTTTCACATTGAATGGGTCGTCACCCCTGGTTCTCATATAGGACCAGCGGATGCTCTCTTTTGAAAAGACTCCCCAGACACCTCCACTGATAATTCTGACTCCTCCATCATCCCTGCTCCAGTTATTATCCAGGCTCTTGATCTCACCCTTGTCATGTCCATTTCTTCTTCCACCTGAAATACCAAGCTCACTAGGAGATGATGTATCTGGACAAGGGTACTATTGCTAGGGACAATAGAGACCTTAGGACCACAGCAGGTATGAGTGAGGATGGGAGAAAACCAAGAGGACAAAACTGAGGTCCTCTGGCGGCAACTTGGGCCTTTATATACTACTCAGGGGTTTACACTTGTGTACACTAGATCTAAGAGATATCCTGTGCATAGCTATGATGAACATGAGGAGGAGGCATGGATCAGTACTGCCTTGCCTTGAGGCAAGCAGTAATGAGAGACATGAGGAAGACAAGTCATAGATAAGGCCATGAGGCGAATGTGAAACATACATGAGGCAAAGGAGATTAATATGGCTGTGATGATAAGACACAGCTAAGGAGGAAGAGTGGGACATGAGGAGGGCATGAGGCTTGCACTGGTTTGCCCATGAGGTGAAGGTCCAGATCACCATGAGGGATGAGCATTTAGGTGTTCAGGTGATAGGGGTTAAAGATAGGGGTTAAATGCGAAATCACTCAGATAAAATCAGGAAAAATCAGGAAAATGAAGGGAAAAATAGAGCGTTTGTAACACCCAGACGGATGGACAGACCAAATGAACCAATCAGAAATTAGAAACTTATCTATGAATCTTCTGCACCAACAACCCATCATCTTGGGCCCATTTCCTTACTTCCACCAAATTCCACCACAACTCTGCCCCACACAGTTCTACCAAAAGATCTCCGTTTTCCCTCCTATATGAATATGAACCTCACTTCTACCCTCCTATTGTTATGTGTAGCATTCAAAGATGGAATCCATCTACTAGTTATCTCTCAAGGCGATGCTCACTAGGAGACTGACTTCCTGAAAGTGTAACATTCCTGTATCTTAGAACTTGACTCAAAGGTGGTAGTGTCGACGGACACTCGAAGGTTCAGTGACTCGGAGATGATTCCAGATGTAAGACACTAGTATTGCAAGCGAAGATCGAGAATGAAGTATATGGGTAACTTGGTAGACTATTTATAGGGGAAAGTAATGTGCATGGACCAAGCCAAGAAGGGAATCAAATATGGAAGAAGGTCATAGAATGAAAGAAGAGCAGAGATGAAAGATAAGAGATGAGTCAGTCAAGGAGATGAAATGAAATGGAGTCCATGTTGACTAGGAGTAAGTAACTCGTGTTGGAAATGTGGATGGTTCTCCATGTACAATGGTAGGAGTATTCAGAGAAAAGAATGATACAATGAAAGAGAATGAAAACTGTAACACCTATCGGAAAAACATTTATCCCTGCCCTTGAGAATTGACTCTCTCTCCTCGAAGAAGCTAGAAAGGAAGCCCTGGCTGCCCATGGATCTGCCTGAAAGATCATGTCCTCATGATTTTCCCAAAGATTCTCTCCTTGGAAAGTTGGAGATAAGGTGTGGCTTAAGGCAACTAATCTCTGTCTTAAGCTCCCCTCTTGGAAGTTGGCACCCAAACGGATGGGTCCCTTCAAAATCATTCACATCTTATCCCCCCTTATCTACCAACTCCACCTCCCTCGCACCTGGAGAATACATGATGTCTTCCATGCCTCCCTTCTATTGCCCTATTGCTCCACAGAAACCCATGGTCCTTGCTTCTTCGAACCTCCACCTGACGTTATCAATGAGGAAGAAGAATATGAAGTGGAAGCCATTTTAGCTCACAAAGGCCCCACTTCCCACCAAAAATTCCTGACCTCATAGAAAGGATATTCTTTGGCTGAAAACACCTGGGAACCAGAAAGTAATCTTTGCCATGCTTTTCAGATTCTTTCTATCTATAAGAGGACCCATAATCTATAGGGATGGAAATGCTTCCTCTGTCCTTTCTCATCCTCTTAGCTCAAGTCGACCAAGCCCTCTCGTCTTACCCCATCCTCTCCTCTGTCTAGCTTGACCTGGGATCCCCTCCGGTTGGTACCAAGCCCAACACCACTATCCCCAGCATCCAGATCACCTAGTCTCTGTCCAAGGATCCCTGTGCCCTTCACCCTGACTTGTAGCAGGAGAGACCATCTATCTTTGTCCAACCCATGTCTATCCTTTTCCTTTTCCTTTGACCTGGTTAGCCTCCTAATCTAACCATCATCAGCTGACTGGCCTCTCAATCCAGTCACCTCCTTCCTCTCACCCACCGCCCCATGCATATACTCTATGCATCTTCCTCTATTCACCACTACCCTGATCTGGAAGAAAGATCCTTTAGGTATCGAACCTGGAGTTCAATTGTACAAAGGGGGTAATGTTACAATTTTTCCCTTCTCTCACCGTTTTCTCTCTTATACCATCATGGACTCACTTTCATCATCTCTTTTCACTTGTACTATCACAACCTCTCATCCTCTTGTTCTTCTTGTTCTCCTTGTTCCTCATCTCCTTGTACTTATTTCTTATGGCCATCTCCTTTCTCTTCGTCATCTCTTCATCGTTTCTCCTGTTATCCTAGTTTTTCTTGATACATCCCTAGAGGATGTTACTTACCTTTTTTCTTTGTTTATCTACGCTTGCCATTGCTACCAACTGTAGATACTTCTGTTCCAGTATCTACCCATGTACTTCATTCTCGATCTTACTTCGCAATACTAGCATCTTATATCTGGAATCTCCTCTGAACCTTCAAGTCCTCAAGTATCCGTCAACACTACCTCCTTTGAGCCCAGTCCATAGAATCCAGGAACGTTACACTCTCAGGAAGTCAGTCTCCCAGTGAGCATCGCCCTGATAGATAACTAGTAGTTGGATTCCATCTTTGTACGCTACGCATAACATATTGCATTAGACATGCACTCTTCATATACCACACCATTGGTATCCAAGATATCCAAAACCCTACGCACATGCTTGACACATATCCTATTAGCATTCAACATGCCTTCTTCATAGATGCCATCATAGATTTCATTCTCTATTTAGATACTAGTTTTCTATCTTTGGACTTACCTCATTTCCACCATTCCTGAAGATGTCACATCCTATATGCCTCAGCTACCACACACTCCATGCACCAATATTGGTACACACGTTCATTCTTACTGATATTGCCCCCATTTCATTATATCCAATTATTTAGATTAGTTTATCTTCAGAAAGATATTCTCACAGCCATGCATTAGATAATCCTTCCTTTAGATTCCATCAAATTCCATACCTGCCCTGAAGTAGTTAGTATATATAGTACTACATTCCCATGTACATACTTAGCTTTGAAATTGCTCTTCTCACACACACATATTGTCTTAGTTGGCAATGCTTGAGATATCGAGTCTAGGGCTAGCCTTTGATTTAGGCTTTCCTTTTCACTGAATGGCCGAAGCAGCCATACAGGAGTCCAACACTGGTCAATCTCTGACCCAACATATGAACTATGGATACAGGTGGCATTACAAGGCCTTGTAGATAGTCTTTACAAGTCAGTTTCTGAAGCTGCCAAAGCTCAGAATGTATGTTTTCTATACTATTTAGCAGTACTACTAGTAGTCTCTTTGAGCTAGTACAGGATAATGTTACAGTTTTCATTCTCTTCCATTGCATACTTCTTTTCTTGGAATACTCCTATCATCATACTTGGAGGACCACTCATGTTTCCAACTTGAGTTACTTACTTTTTGTCAACATGGACTCCTTTTCCTTCCATCTTCTTAAATAACTCTCATGCTTCCCCTTCTATGAACTTTCTTTACCTTCAATTTCTTTCCTGACTTGGTCCATGTGCACCATCCCTTCCTATAAATAGTCAGTTTAGTTACCTTGTATTTCATTCTTGATCTATGCAATACAAGCATACTACAGTTGTTATAATAAGAATATTTTCAAACTTTTTTACTTCGCACTTTTCTTCATCTAAGTCATGTGACTGTGCACGTGACTGTGGGAAACATCACATGACCCAAGTCCAAAATATGATGTCATATGACATCATACCTCATGGTTACCACAACTCTTTAATCTCCGTCTTCTTCTCACACAGCCCTTTTAATATTCTCACACATATACTACTATACATAGTAATTTAGTACACACACAGCTTGGTCCGTGCATTGTCCCTGTACATATATAAGGTAGACACTTTGCGACTGGAATCCCCAGTCTAATCCACTTGTATTCCTGCTCCAACAAGTCATTGCCTTGATCGTCTGATCATTGTAGGCTTGGCAGTAGTATGGACAACAACTCCTCACCTGATCTGCTCAGCCAGGATTTGTGTAACCTGCAAGATAGTTTGAGCCTTGTGGTTTTGGTTTGGTAGATCCCTACCAGTCATAACACTTGGATTAGACTATCATACACAACACTCGGACTCCAGAGCTAAGGAGATTATACGCAGGCCCAGCATTAAGGGACATTGAGTAGACCTCTGCTTGAAGGGGTAGAGACAAACACTCTTGAAACGTTTGCATATACGCTTGTCCAGCATTATAAATAAGGATAAAGTTGCTACCGGGCATAGTGCACTAGCCCCCTTTCTGTAGTGGGTGTCGACTACAGCATACGCTGGTTCTACAATAGTGAACCCAGGTTCTCATGATCACCTGTAACATCACGACTAATGAGGGTAGTATTCCCTTATGCTGTAGTAAAGTGTTTCCGGTTCCCCCCTGACTTCTTTCATCATTTCGCTCTTCAACGACCTCTTTTTCGATTCCTACATAGGTGCCCCAGATTCGGATTGTAAGATACCTGAAAGTAAGGCACTGAAACAAGGGTGGAGAATGTGCAAACAATATACCAAAGACCTGAAGAAAATCCGACAACCTTTTCCCCAATACGCCTTTGCCGTTAACAGCATTCCTCATTTCCGCACTTACCTCCACCCCTCCTCTGAACTAAAAACCATCTGCTGATATGTCCCGGGTGGACTTAGATGATCTCGTTGCAAGGCTCGAGGCTCTCGCCCTCGAAAAGGAATGTGACTCAGTTACAAAGAAAATTGCCAATCTGGGCAACTGGAACAGTGACCACACCACCTTTCGGTCATGGTGGATAAAATTGTGCCTGTGGATTTCAGTGCAGAAATGGAAATCTGACAAAGTTCTAACCATCGCTGTCTTCTCAAGGTTAGAAGGAAAAGCAGAAGACTACACAAGGCTGTCTCTGGAGTATTTCCTAGAGATAGAAGAGGCAAAGGATCGCAATGGCGACCGACTGGGCAATTCGGCCTGGCCCGACTGGAACATGCTCCAAGTGAGCATAAGGAAACAGTTCCAGATTGACGTCATGGCTCACGAAGCCCTAAGGAAACTAGAAACGTTCAAGCAGAATGGTCATCCAATAGACGCATTCCTGCAAAAGTTCGACATTCTCCAAAAAGAAGCGGAGATAGATGATAACCATGTGGCAACGTTATTAAAAAGGGCCGTAGATTTCAAGATCTATGAGAGATGTCACATGAACGAGCCATCAAAAGAAAAATGTTATAGAGAACTTTTGGAATCGTACAGGCCCATAGGAAGGGCCTTTGAACAAATGATCATAGAGCGAGGACCACCAAGATATATCCTGCACCTGTCTCATCCCCCCCCCACGAGGACAACCCCCTCAACCACCTCAACTGTAGTTTACAGCTGTGGGTACGCAACCGGGCAGAGAAGCTCCAATGAAGATATCAGTCCAGCAGGCTGGACCATCAAAAGACACAAGGACGTGTTTCCATTGCAGAAAACCAGGGCACATCAAGCCCAACTGCCCAACAAACCCCTTCCGTCGACAAGGTTGTCCGCCTCAAGTGAGGCAACAAGTAATTTGGGATTGGAACCAAGGAGCCTATGTGGCACAAAACATGGGAGAAAACGAGTATCCCACATTTTTTAATCAATCCCAAATAAACCAGCATTACGTTGGACGACCACTTCCCCCTCCTCCTGTAGCTACAGCAGTACCAAATGTAGCACAAGGCCGAGCTTACATCTCCAAAGAAGCAGAAGCTTACTATTGGGATAAGTTCGAAGTTGAAGCCAAGGCAAGAGCAGCCGAGGCTTTAAAAGGAAACAGCCACTGATCAATGAGGGTGATCAGCGGCTCAGACAAAGCTTGAACAATATTTCTTTAGTTAGTTGTACAGAATCAGACTTTCCTATATCAGATCTCTCCTCTGTCTTATGAAACTTAAATTGTCAATCCGAAAGGGCATCTCATTTGAGCATGGCACCGGAACAAAATAGTGTGCTTAATTCCCTTATAAAACAACAAAAAATATCACATATTTATAAACCCCTCAAGATCACACTTAACCAAGCAACGATGTTGTCATTTGGCAGAGAGTTATCGCTTGAGACCGTCATCACTTGCAAGGTTAATGACCAATGGGCATGTTACAGATTCAAATCTCTTTTGGATTCAGGCGCGTCACATACATTTATTGACTCAGATTATGTTTTACGTCACAGAATTCCTTACTATAATATTGCATGCCCGATCAAGATACATAACACAGACGGAATGGAAGGAGCAATCGGACCAGTTCGTCATGCGGTAACACTGATCATGGAAGTGCAAGGACATTACGAAGTTATAGACGCTTACATATCTAAATTGGGAACCCACCGCATGATCATTGGCTATGATTGGCTAGTCCATTATAACCCCGAGATTGACTGGGTGAACAAAACTATTAACTTTCCTTGTTGTACATCCTTCTGTAAAGTAATGGGACTCAGACCTATAGCCTCTTACGAACCTAAATTACGTACTATAGAAGAAGGACTAAAAGAAAAAGTACCACTAACTTATCATGAGTTTCTAGATGTTTTCTCAGAGAAAGAGTCCGGGGGAATGCCACTATGAAAACCTTGGGACCATGCTGTGGATCTCAAAGAAGACTTCGTACCAAAGAAAGGGAGAGTAATCCCCCTATCAAACATCGAAATGGATGAAGTATGCGCATTCATAGACAAGGAACTCAAAAAGGGATATATCAAACCTTCCAAATCTCCGCAAACATCTCCAGTATTTTTTATTCCCAAAAAAGACGGCAAAAAACGAATGGTCATCGACTACAAATATTTAAATGAAGGAACCATAAAAAATTCTTATCCTTTACCCTTGATTCCTCAGCTAATTGACAGGCTCAAAAATGCTGATATGTTCACAGCAATGGACCTCCGCTGGGGATATAACAACGTACAAATCAAGGAAGGAGACAAATGGAAAGGAGCCTTTGTAACACCTATCAGAGCGTATGAGCTGACGGTAATGTATTTTGGAATAACTAATTCTCCCCCAACATTCCAACAGATGATGAATGACATATTTAACGACATGTATGCAATGGTGGTAATTTATATTGACAACTGTATGGTATTTACTTCAGGAAAAACCAAGGAACAACACGAAGAAATAGTCAAAGAAGTTCTTCATCGCCTATGAGAAAATGACTTATACATCAAACCAGAAAAGTGTCATTTCTCCAAGGACAAGGTTGATTTCTTAGGTATGGTAGTATCTAAAAAGGGGGTAGAGATGCAGTCGAAGAAGGTCGCAGGAGTCCTGGATTGGCCCATCCCTACTAGACTAAAGCAGCTCCAAGGATTCCTCAGACTATGTAATTATTATAGACATTTCATAGAAGGTTTTGCTGAGATTGCATGCCCCCTAAACGATCTTACCAAGAAAGATATGCCATTTACGTGGGGTACCGATCAGCAAAAGGCATTCAAAACATTAAAAAGAAAATTTACGAAAGCACCACTTCTCGCTTACCCAAATCATGATCAAGAAGTGTGTGTGAAAACCGATGCCTTGGACATCACAACAGGAGCTATGCTCTCTACTCTATGCAAAGATGGTAACTGGCAATCTATCGCCTTCATCTCTCATTCCTTTGATAGCGCTGAGCGCAACTACCCTATTTACGATAAAGAGTTACTTGCAGTAATTTGGGCGCTTGAAGAATGGCATCACTATTTAATAGGTCAACCAAATTTCGAGATCTGGACAGATCACAAGAATTTTGAATATTGGAAGAAACCACAAACTCTTAGTGGACGACAAGCATGCTGGCACGTGCTCCTACAAGAGTTTAACTATTCTTTTGTTTATAAACCAGGGTCTTCAAATGGTTGTGCAGATGCGCTATCTCACAGACCAGATCATGGTGATGCAGTACAGAATCACAATCAAAATATCACTGTACTTCCACCTTCAGTTTTTATTAATAATGTTTCACTTTCCTCCTCATTTTATGAAAAACTACAAAAAGAATCAAAAAATATGGGCGTTGACGCCATAAATGACTTTCTCTTCCTCTCTGATATGAATATTTTCAAAAATGAAAACAATAAAGTTTTCATACCACCTTCTTTACATACAGAACTCATAACTTTATGTCATGACTCTCCTATCACTGGCCATGGAGGACATTCAAAAACTATACATACCCTTTCTTGATACTTTTCATGGCCTGGTGTCACAAAAGATGTAAAAACATATGTAGATCACTGTCAGGTGTGCGCCCTCACAAAGGGTAAGCAAAAGGTACCAGCTGGCAAACTTATTCCCCTTCCCACCGCACAAAGACCATGGGAAGATCTCTCTGTAGATTTCATTACTGGACTACCTCCTTCAAACACTTTCATGGCTATTTGTGTAATCATTGATTGATTTTCCAAAGAAGTCATTTTCATTCCTACATACGATACATGCTCCTCAAAGGACTTAGCTATCTTATTTAGAGATCACGTGTGGTGTACACATGGATTACCCTCCACACTCATTTCCGATAGAGGACCCCAATTTATATCTGCGTTTACACAAGAGCTTTGTAAGCTTCTTGGCGTTAAACAAAAGATCTCTATGGCATACCATCCTCAAACAGATGGCCAAACAGAGCACGTTAATCGAGATCTAGAACAATATCTCCACACATATGTCAGAAAGAAACAAAATGAATGGACCGACTGGCTAAAGATGGCACAATTCTCCCACAACAATACTGTAACGACTGCCACAGGAGAAATTCCCTTCAACATCACTAGAAACTATACACCATGCATGAGTTTCAAAGGGAAACTCTCAGGTTTTGTGCAGGAGATTGGCCGAAGCCATAAGGAGATAGAAGCAGCGCTGGAAGCTACATGCAAGAGGATAATCGCCTCTTCTGATAAAAAACAATCAGAAGCACCAGAATATTCTATTGGCCAGCAGGTCTGGTTATCAACTGATAAATTAAAACTTCCATACATGGCAAAGAAGTTAACCCAAAAGTGGATCAGACCGTATAAAATCACTCATGTCCTCCCAAATGTGGTTACACTTCAACTTCCAAATCACATTCACATTCATCCTACTGTGAACATATCTCGTGTCAAACCATATATAAAAACGCTGCCCGGACAGCCTAAATCTCAACCAGACGCTATAGAGATAGATCAGGAAGGCGAAGAACAATTTGAAATTGACTTCATAGCTGCATCTAGAATGAAAAATCAGAAACTAGAATATTTAGTGCATTGGAAGGGTTATGATGAAACAGATCGTACATGGGAATCTAGTGACATAATCAACACTGCACTGGATGCAGTAGCAGAATTCCACAAATGTAACCCATCTGCACCACGCAAACTCTGCAGATTATCCACATCTTCCTTCGCTTCACTTTTCGCTCCTTATGAAAACTTCACCAAAATTGAGAAAACATCGACTCACCTGGAATTCAAGTCCTAAAAAGGGGGTAATGTTATAATAAGAATATTTTCAAACTTTTTTACTTTGCACTTTTCTTCATCTAAGTCATGTGACTGTGCACGTAACTGTGGGAAACATCACATAACCCAAGTCCAGAATATGATGTCATATGACATCATACCTCATGGTTACCACAACTCTTTAATCTCCGTCTTCTTCTCACACAGCCCTTTTAATATTCCCACACATATACTACTATACAGTGACCTCCAAAACCGTTGCAATAACTAACCTGGATGCGGTGTGCGAAGCGCACCGCAAACACCCGTGGGAACTGCGCTCAGCTTTGGTGTGACCAAACAAAGTACAAACTCTTGGCTACAAATCGGTCCCTGGGTCATGTGATTTGGCCCAGTGGCTGTGGAGATATGGC
>JBBPSW010000302.1:0-13124 GCA_038093775.1 Butyriboletus pseudospeciosus | reverse complement strand
CCTATCATCCACAAACTGATGGCCAAACGGAGCGCATTAATCGAGATCTGGAACAATATCTCCGCGCCTATGTAGGGAAGAAACAGGACGAATGGGCAGAATGGTTGAAGATGGCTCAATTCTCTCATAACAACTCGTTGACGAGTGCAACCGGCGAAATTCCCTTCCACGTAACTCGAAACTATGCGCCACGCATGGGTTTCGAAGGAAGATTAACCGGCTTTGCGAAAGAGATTGGACGAAGCCATAAAGAAATCGAAAGCGCTCTGGAAGCGACACGAGAGAGGATGATCACCTCTTCAGATAAAAAACGATCAACAGCTCCAGATTATTCTATTGGCCAGCAAGTCTGGCTATCCACAAAAAATCTAAAACTTCCATATACGGCGAAGAAATTAACCCAAAAATGGATAGGACCTTACGCCATCACTCAGGTCCTTCCTAACGCCGTCACTCTTCACCTCCCTTCCCGCATTCATATTCATCCAACTGTAAACATTTCACGTGTCAAACCTTATCGTGAAACTTTACCTGGACAACCAAAATCTCGACCCGATGCAATCGAGATTGACGAAGAAGGCGAAGAACAATTCGAGATCGAGTACATCGCAGCATCTCGAATGAAAAATGGAAGATTAGAATATTTGGTGCACTGGAAGGGTTACGATGAATCCGATCGTACCTGGGAATCTGAAGATATACGCAATACGGCGCCAGACGCTGTAAAAGATTTCCATAAAAAACAACCCTCAGCACCTCGCAAATTACGTGGAATGTCCCCCGCTGCTTTCGCTTCTTTATTTTCACCTTTCGAAAATCTCACCGACGTCCGCCAAACTACAACTCGTCTGGAATACGAGTCCTAAAACGGGGATAGTATTATGAGATAGAATATTTTCAAACTTTTTCAATTTTAACTTAACTTTCTACTTCGACTGAGATTACATAGTTACTGCACGTGACCGTGAGAACTATCACCTGACTCATCACATGATCATAGTCTAGAACTATGACATCATATGACGTCACACCTCATGGTTACCACAACTTATTAATCTCCGTCTTTCTCTCACGAACTATTACTATACTTAGATAGTTTAGTACATGCACAGCTTGGTCTGTGCTCGTCTCTCGCATGTATATAAAGGTAGACATTTTGACGACTGATTCCTCAGTCTAATCCTTTTGTTCCTATCGGTCACTCATTGCCTTGGTCATCTGGCCATTGTAGGGTGATTTAGATTCTACTGGAATTAAGGACTAAGGCTCCCAACCAGATCCGTTCTGCCAGGAGTCGTGTACCCTGAAAGATTGTCCGAGCCCTGTGGAGTGTCTTTGCGTCGTAACAGAGCAGAGTCATAACACTATGTCTTATCATCACAGCCATATTAATCTCCTTTGCCTCATGTATGTTTCACATTCACCTCATGGCCTTATCTATGACTCATCCTCCTCATGTCTCTCATTACCGCTTGCCTCAAGGCAAGGCAGTACTGATCCATGCCTCCTCCTCATGTTTGTCATAGCTACGCACAGGATATCTCTTAGATCTAGTGTATACAAGTGTAAACCCCTGAGTAGTATATAAAGACCCAAGTTGCCGCCAGAGGACCTCAGTTTTGTCCTCTTGGTTTTCTCCCATCCTCACTCATACCTGCTGTGATCTAAAGGGTTCCTACCTCTGTTGCACATTGGTAGTTGATCCTATCTTTGCCTAGGGAATACCATCCCTCAGTGAGCTTGGTGGTTCACCCCAAGCAACAGCAAGGGCAAGAGCTGTTGCTACCTGAAAGGAAACCTAAAACCAAAGGCAAACCATAGACTCAATATCTCAAGCGTTGCCAACTAAGACAATATGTGAGAGAGAGAAGAGCAATTTCAAAGCTAAGTACGTACATGGGAATGTAGTACTATATATACTAACTACTTCAGGACAGGTATAGAATGTGGCAGAATCTGAAGGAAGGATTATCTAATGTGTGGCTGTGAGGATACCTTTCTGAAGATAAATAAACTAATCTAAATAATCCGCTATAACGAGATGGGGGCAATATCGGTAAGGGTGAACGTGTGTACTGATATTGGTGCACAGAACGTGCAGTAGCTGAGGCATACATGATGTAACATCTACAGGAACAGTGGGAATGATATAAGTCCGAGAATGGGAAACTAGTATCTAAATAGAGAAGGAAATCTATGATGGCATCTAAGAAGGAAGCATATTGAATGCTGATAGGGTATGCATCAAGCATGTGCGTGGGTATTGGGTATGTCAGATACCGAGGATGCGGTATATGAAGGGTGCATGTCTAATGCGATGTATGGCAGTGTTGTCTAGATGAGGCTAGAGGGGTCTAGACATTGGAGTGATGATACGTCAAGTATCTCATGGGGGCAACGAATATCTAGGCGGGTCTAGATGTATCGTTGGGGAACCTTGTTATCTAATACAGCACCTGGGCGCACAGCAGCCTGGCAGCAGATACTAGATGGGGAATACAGTTTACGGACATGTAGGTTGGAGTAGGTTTATAGTCGTGCTCGAGACTATGCCTTGTGGAGTATGATATCTAATCGTAGACTGGGGTTATCTGTAGGATGGCAGTTACAGTAGTAAGCTATAGGATGCGTATGGTGGTAGGTATATGATTGGTGTAGTGGAGTATTGTATGGGCATTATTGGGGGTAGTTCGTAGATGTGGCTTAGGAGGGAGGTTGGTAGTGACTACTAGGATAGCCAGTATCGTGTAGTTGGTATTTGGGGTGTATGATAGGGATAGAGAGACTAGATAAATAGTCATGTATAGTTGTAAGAGTCGTGAAGTATCATTAAAGTGATAAATATGGGTATCAATAATGCTATAGAGATAGCATGATCATTTCACTACCAAGGCCAAGATCAGGAGAATGATCAATGCAGAGAATGAGATGGCTTCTAGATCTGGTGGGAAGATTGAAGCAAGAGAAGAGGAACCTTTGTGGGAGAAGCTACACAGTAGATTGTGTAGATCTAGGTTAGAGTTACATGAAGGCAGATCTGGGCCTTATATGTAACTCTAGCTACTTTAGGGTGAGCTTCTTCTATCTAAATCAGGAACTACTGTAATAGGAATAGATACATATCAGGGGTAACAGTCGGTAGTACTAGTCACTGG
Source organism: Butyriboletus pseudospeciosus (assembly GCA_038093775.1). Lineage (NCBI taxonomy): Eukaryota > Fungi > Basidiomycota > Agaricomycetes > Boletales > Boletaceae > Butyriboletus > Butyriboletus pseudospeciosus. The sequence goes on along the minus strand of JBBPSW010000302.1, from coordinate 9,969 downwards.
GGTCAATAGCTGGGAGTAATAGAGAATGACCTGTGCACAAGAGAGCATAGATTAGAAGGCAGTGTCTGTAGTACCATGTGGTAAGCATAATGGGGAGTCCTTGGGGAATCCCAGGATCATCCCTAGAAGTGGACATCAGCAGCAACATCATTGGACGGAGCAGAGTCAAGAAACAGGTCATTCCATAGGCCAGGTGAAATGGGGGAAGGATAGGAAAAAGTGGAATAGTCCTCCACATCCATAACATTACCCTCTGAGTATGTCTGAAGTGCCATCTCAGATTCCAGAGTTTCCATCATTGCAATGGCCAGTGAGGTCCCAGACTGTATTGAAGAAGGGATCGTCAGAGGTACAGATGGCCCTTGAATGTCCCAATACCCCACAGAGGGAGCATCATTGACAGGGACATTTATACTGTGGGTGTTTGGGTGAAGCCACATGACAGAGGGGGCAACGGTACCTGGGACAGTTGACATGGATGTGGGTAGTACTTTGGCATTCGAAGCAATGAACTGTGGGGGGAGTGCAGCAAATGACATTGCCAAGGGGATTGGCAGGATCATCAACTGCAACTGGAGAATGGGAGCTAGGGGTAGCATCAGTGGGTGGAATGGGAATGGTGGTGAAACACCAAGCTCACTGAGCGATGGTATTCCCTAGACAAGGATAGGATCAACTACCAGAGGTAGGAACCCTTTAGATCACAGCAGATATGAGTGAGGATGGGAGAAGACCAAGAGGACAAAACTGAGGTCCTCTGGCGGCAACTTGGGCCTTTATATACTACTCAGGGGTTTACACTTGTGTACACTAGATCTAAGAGATATCCTGTGCATAGCTATAACAAACATGAGAAGGAGGCATGGATCAGTACTGCCTTGCCTTGAGGCAAGCGGTAATAAGAGACATGAGGAGGATGAGTCATAGATAAGGCCATGAGGCGAATGTGAAACATACATGAGATGAAGGAGATTAAAGTGGCAGTGAAGATAAGACACAGGTGAGGGTGTAGAGTGGAACATGAGGTGGACATGAGGCTGCACTGGTTTGCCCATGAGGCAAAGGTCTGGATTGCCATTAGGATTGAGCATTTAGGTGTTCGGGTGATAGGGGTTAAAGATAGGGGCTAAATGCGAAATCACTTAGATAAAATCAGGAAAAATAGGGAAAATGAAGGGAAAAATAGAGCGTCTGTAACAGGTGGGAGTTATAAGGCCCCCTGTTGGAGCTGGGGCCAATGGGTTGGAAATGGCAATAGTGGGGAAGGCAGGTAGCCCTGTGGAGAATATGATGGTGGAGCATCTACAGAGTTTCTGACCAGGGAGGATAGGAGAGACTGGGAATACAGGCCTGGTGGGAGTCTTGGGATAGGTGGCATTGGTGTTTGCTGCTCTGGAGGTGCTAGAGCAGGAGTTTGGGGAAGTGGGAGATCCATGAGGGATACTTGGGTTGACTGTGATACTGGATCCTAAGGATGTGTCTCTGGTATCCTCCCTAGATGGTGTTGCAGTGAGTCTATCAACTGCGTTAATGCCTCTGCTTCCAAGGAGAACCTGATGGGCAACAGCGACTCTCTTGGCAGTTCAATGGGCATGGATGTTGGAGGGGATGTCCTTGATGAAGTTGTTGTTGAAGAAAAGCGCATGCTCTTTTTTTGGGAGCATGTGGAGGACAGAGTTAAGGTGGTGGATGATATTGGGAATGGGGAGAAGGGCAACACAGAGGTCAAAGCTCTTGAGGAAGAGAACATCAAGGAGATGTTCCCTAATCTGGAGGAGGGCTTCTTGGATGACTTCCTCTAAAGGGGCACCTGCCTCACACCAGGAGGGCCTGGCAAGAAAGGATCAAAGGCTGGAGTAGGTGTTATAGGTGTCAACAAGCTTTAAGATGGTGTCATCTGAGTTGACAAAGGGATGGAAGAAGAGTTTGGTGATGATCCAATCATCATTGAGAAGAGAAGCATAGAATGTTCTTCTGGTGCAAGGGGGAAGTCAGGAGAGGCAGATGGAGATGGGGATAAGGATTCCTTTCAGGGGATTCATCTACCACTTGTGGTGATAGAGGCAGTAAGCAATCTTGCAGAAATAGGAATGTTCTGTAGCATGCTTGGGGATGTCAAGGTCTGGGTATTGGACTTGGAGGCAAGCTTTAATGAGTGCTCAGTTGACTCGTTCTAAGAGTATGAGGAGTGACTGAGGGAGCATGTCTATTCCTCAGAGGTTGTGCCACTTTTTATACTCTCTTAAGAGTGCCTTGGCATTTTTAAGGTTGCTGGGAGGTTCCCAAGTCTGTTTAGTGTCAATATATCCTTTCCAGTGCATGAGATATTGCCTCTGGTTATTGGTGCCACAATGATTGATGATTCCAGAGACTTCAAATTCCTCTTCTGATCCAACTTGTTCTGGGAGAGATTTTGGGAAATTGGGGCCATGTTCTGGTGTTTCCTGATATGGGGAAAGCAGGGATGCATGGAACATGTTGTGGATCTTCCAGGAGGGCAGGAGTTTTAGGTGGAAAGCAACAGAGGAGATTACTTGGGTAATCTCAAAGGAGCCAGTCCATTTTTGTGATAGCTTTCAGTTTGGCACTTGAAGTTTGAGGTTCTTTGTTTCTGGCCAAACTTTATCTCCTATTTTCTAGGGTTTGTAGGGGCAGGAGTGTTGTTCTTTCATTCACAGTTGAGCCAGCTTGTGGGCAGCTTCTGCTTCTTTTTGTGTGTCATGAAGGGAAGAGAGTCTTTATTCTAGGGCAGGAAGGAAGGTTCTGCCAAGAGGAGGGTAGGAGCATGGTTCATATCTAAGCATCAGGGAGAAGGGGGTTTTGCCAGTGACCAAATGGGAGGCTGAGTTATGAGCAAACTCTGCCATAGGGAGGAGGGATAACTATTTGTGAGGGTGGCCTTCACAGAATATGTGGAGGTAGGTTTCCAGTTCCTGGTTGTACTGTTCGGTTTCTCCATCTGTTTGGGAATGATAGGTGGTGGAGAGGGCTACATCATATTGCAGTAGTCTGGCAAGTTTCCTGATAAAGGCTGATGCAAATTGAGGACCACGATTGGAGAGCAACTTCTCATGGAGATCAAACTGTTTGAAGCCAGATTCGAAAAAGAGATGGGCAATACTGGCCGCATCCACAGTTTTTGAGCAAGGGGCGAGAATTACCCCCTTACTAAGACTATGGTCAACCATGACCATGATAGAATCATGTCCATCAACTGGGGGGAGGTTGGTAATTAAATCCACGGATAAATGCTGGCAGGGGTGGGAACCCTCAAAGGCAAAAGCAATGAGGGGTGGTTTGGTAGGATGGGTCAACACCTTGTTGGCCTGGCAGGTAGTGCAGCCAGCCACAAATTTCTGGACATAAGTCGATAAACTTGGCCACCAATAATCCTGGGAAAGTTTCGCCATAGTGCAGAGATGACCACCATATCCACCATCCAAAGAGTCATGGACAGCAGTAACCAAGTCTTGATGGGCCATTTCCAGAATAGAGAGGTGATTTTTGAAATATAACTTCTTATCAGAGAAGAACCAGTCATGGATGAAGAACCGATTGAACAGGGGAACATCTGTTTCCATTTTTATCAGTGCATCTTTAACCAAGAGGTCATCTGGGGTGGATGCAAGAATTGTGGAATCTAAGTCAGTTCCAATGAACCAGGAAAGGAAGTCATGAAAGGCTTCATTAGGGAGTAGTTGGACATCAGAGTTATCCTCCGAGGTATCCATTGTGTTCTTGCAGGAGAGAGCATCTGCAGGTGCCATTTTGGTTCCTGGGATGGCAACCCAGTCAAGGTCAAAGTCCTGTAGGAACAATAACCAGCATGCTTGTTGGTGGAATAATTTCCTTGGTTCCTTGAAGTAGGTGAGGTTTTTGTGATCCATATGGATGATCACAGGATGGGGCGATTTGAGTAGATACTGTCACCATTCCTTCAATCCTTGTATGACAGCCAATGGTTCCCTGTCAAAAATGTCATAGTTTCTCTCAGCTGGAGAGAAAGTCTGGGAGAGGTAGCCAACGGGTTGCATATCTCTGTTTGAATTCAGTTGCATGAGTACCACCCCAGAAGCAGTAAGAGAGGCATTGGTCATGAGTGTGAATGGTTGAGTGGTGTCAGGGAATGCTAGGACAGGTCTCTGTGTAAAGGCAGTCTTCAGGTTCTGAAATGCATCTTCTTGTGGTTTTCCCCATGACCAAGGTGTGGCACTCTTTGTAAGGTCCAAAAGAGGGCAGGCAAGGTCCAAGAAGGAGGGGATAAACTTCTGGTAGAAGTTGCAGAATCCTAGGAAGGATCTGATGTCCTTTACATTGAGCGGAGGAAGCCATTCTGCTATGGCCTTGAGTTTTGTGGGGTCCATTCTGATACCATTCTTGCTGACGACCATTCCGAGGTATTTGACTTCTGGGGCTAAGAAGGTGCACTTCTCCAGTTTGAGGTACATTTTGTGTTGTTGGAAGTGTTCTAGGACCTTCCACATCCTTTTGTTGTGTGTTGCTTGATCTGAGGAATAAATGAGAAGATCATCCATATAAATCACCAGCCATCCTTCTGTGATATAATCTCTAAAGAGATCATCCATGAATGCCTGGAAAGTAGTGGGGGAGTTGCACATTCTGAAGAACATGACATTGGGCTTGAACAGCCCAAGGGGAGTGAGGAAGGCAGCTTTCCATTGGTCTTCTGGCTTAATCAACACATTGTTATATCCCCCTTATACATTGAACTTCATGAAGATCATCTATCCCTTTAATTTGTTGAGGAGATCAGAGATGAGAGGAAGAGGGTAGGTGTTCTTGATCATGTGTTGATTAAGGTACTGATAGTCTTCACATGGCCAGAGCTTCTTCCCATCCTTCTTTTGGACAAAAAAAGAAAGGGGAGGCCTAGGGAGATTTAGATGGCAAAATCTTTCCTGACTTCAGATGTTCTTCAATGAGCTCCTTGCATGCTTCTTGTTCCAGCAGGTTCAGAGGGTAAGCCTTGGCTCATTTGGGAATGAACAAGTCCTTTAGCTCTATTTCATGGTCATATGGTCTTGATGGTGGTAGGTTTCATCCAGTCTTCTCCTGGAATACATCCTTGTAATCTGCAAATGCCTGAGGTAACTGCACCTCCTTAGGCTGTTTTTTTTGTGCTATTGTGGTGGACAAAGTTGTCTGCTTCACCACAAATTATGGCATGTCTCTGTGTGCATTAAAAAATGCAGCCTATTGTATGGGGCCCCATTGCCTGAAGCTTTTGTAGAGCCCATCTTTGGTGTGCTCAGCTTCATCATGGCCTAGGTATCTGAGCAGGTACTGTTGCTCAGATACTCCTGGGGGGTTGTAGGCCCCCAAAAATCTGTAGAATGACAGCATTATTGTTACCTGTCCTGCCATCCAATTAATCTCAGGGTTGATGGCCCTAAGCTGTGGGAGTCCTAGGATGACCTCATTCTTGCCACTGTTGAGAATCAAGAGGTTCTGCTGCTCTTTGATTCCTCCATAATCCATTATGACTGTGGTCTTGTATCTGATGGCTCTGGATTTGTTTGGTGATCTGTCCATGTTCCAAGCCCTTACCAGTACCTTGTGAAACACCAAGCTCACAGAGCAAAAGTATTCCCTAGAGACAAGTACTGGATCACTACTCAGTAGAAGTAGGAACCCTTGAGACACAGCTGATATGAGTGAGAATGGGAGAAGACCAAGAGGACAAAACTGAGGTCCTCTGGCAGCAGCTTGGGCCTTTATATACTACTCAGTGGTTTACACTTGTGTACACTAGATCTAAGAGATATCCTGTGTGTAACTATGGGGAACATGAGGAGGCATGGATCAGTACTGCCTTGCCTTGAGGCAAGTGGTAATGAGGAACATGAGGACATTGAGTCAGAGATAAGGCCATGAGGCCAAGGTGAAACATACATGAGGCAAAGGAGACTAATATGGCTGTGATGATAAGACACAACTGAGGAGGAAAAGTGGAACATGAGGCAGACATGAGGCTGCACTGGTCTGGCCATGAGGTGAAGATCTGGACCATGAGGAGGGATGAGCATTTAGAGGATTGCGAGATAGGGGTTAAAGATAGGGGCTAAATGCGAAATCACTCAGATAAAATCAGGAAAAATAGGGAAAATGAAGGGAAAAATGGAGTGTCTGTAACATCTTGAGCTTGTATACCGGTAGTTTCTTCTCCTTGACTGTTTCTCTTGAAATGAAACAGCCTGTTGCTCCACTATCAATCAAAGCATTGATTCCAACAATTTTCCCTGATTTATGCCAGATCGAGATAGGAAGGCAAATAGATTTAGATCTCAATCCAAACATAATGTTATGGTTTTCATTCTCTTCTATTGAATCATCCTTTTCTCCAAATACTCTTACTGTCATACCTGGAGAACAACTCACATTTCTAACACAAACTACTTACTCATCGTGAATGTGGACTCCATTTCATTTCGGCTTCTTGACTAACTCCCTTGCTTCCTGTTCTATGACTTTCTTTCTCATTCAATTCCTTTCTTAGCCTGGTCCATGTTTCTTCCTATAAATAGTCAATCTAGTTACCATTGTACTTCATTCTTGATCTATGCAATACAAGCATACTATTATTGGAATCCCTGTGAACCTTCGATTATCACTTGAGTGTCTCTGACACTACCTCCCTCATACCCTAGTCCTTTGATTCCTTTGAACATTATGCTCTCAGGACATCAGTCTTCTTGTAAGTATCACCCTGTAAGATAACTAGTAAGTGGAACCTATCTTTGTATGCTTTGTGTAACACATAAATACAGGTGCTATCATAATGGAAGGAAGTGATGTTAGTCTACTCCTTCCTATCAAAAATGCTGATTGAGGGGGAGATTCATGGCTTCTATGGGTTTTGTAGGAGTTATGTTGATGATGTTTGCATATTTGTCATCCCATTCTTCAGTGACTTCCTTATGGATTTCCTGGGGTGTTTCTGTGGTGTCCATTAGGGATAAACCATGCTCATCCAGCGTTGTGTCATAGGCCATCTTGAGTGCTCTTAGCACCATACCTCAGTCACTTCCTTTAGTGACCTGCACCAGGTAACAGTTTAATTCATTAGGGTTGTTGTTGATAGGGGAAGGTGAAGTGGTGGTGATGGTTACCACTCTGGTGTGGGTAACCAGTCAAAAAGGCTTCCTTGCTGGACAATATCCTGGGTGTTTCCTTGTCAAACAACCTTGTTGGTTGCAGATAAAACACCTGTTCTTGGCCATTCTCTTGGCTTGTTCCATGGGAGACAGTGTGATCTTGTCCACATCCATGGTGTTTCACTGATTTGGGCAGCAGCAGAATAAATGTCTTCCATCAAAGCATTGTCCTTTCTCATAACTGGATTTTGAATCAGCTGTTCTGCGATCTGATTGTCCAACCCCTGGAGGAAGAGCTCCAATATCCTTTATTTCTGACCACACAGCGAGCAGTGAGAATTGGGACATGTAGTTGTTGAAGTGGCCCTGGGCCAGCTTTAGATTGGCAAGCTTGGCCTGAGCATTGTCAGCTGAGTTGTAGGGGGAGAATATGGTGAGAAAGGCTGCTCTAATCTTGTTATATGTCTTGTCTGCTCCAGCAACCAGTGCATTCTGGAGTTTGGTGAGCCATGCCTTGGAGAATGCCTTGCCATGTCCTTTTAACATCCTATTGAGCAAAACAAACTTCTTTCCTTCTTCCATTATCCTGTCGTTCAGGCTGAAATAGCCTTCCATTGCCATTAACCATCATTTGGCATCTGCTGTGTCTCCTAAGAATTCTTCTGGTAGGGCTGCCTTCTCTCTGCCCATATTGTTATTGTCTTCTTCATCTGATACCAAGTCTGAATGTGATCCACCTGGTGATCCTTCTGCAGGGGTTACTGGCTCTGGGGTGTCTATCTGGATTCGGACAGGATACCCTTCTGGTACAGGGATGGTTGGCTGATCCTGGTCTGATTCTGGCAGTAGGGTGGGAGCGGCCAATGGGGTCCCTGAGTGCAAGTGGAGACCACCAGGAAAGGTGGGTGATCAAGACTGTGGGTTGGGTCAGGCTTGAAATCTGGATGTGCCCATGACCCTTCTTGAAGATCATTCCAATTGTGATTCTTCCTCATTAGAGGGAGGAGAGGCTTTGGGTAGTCTGATGTGCCAAATGGTGAAGAAGTGAACTCCCTGAGTTCAAAGAAGAGTCCTGGTGTATGATAACACAGGGAATTTATAACCTAGATCTTTTGTTATGTTCCTGATGTAACTGACACATACTGTGCATATGCTTCCAAGCAAGAGGATGGCCTTGCCAAGATACAACCCCCCTGTATTGATCTGCTATGGACCCCTGGTGGCAATGCTATAGTGTCTTGTAGCTCCAGGTGCTCTTGGACAGGTGTCCTTCAATGAAGGCCTGTGACTGTCTGCCTAGGCTGTGGGCTTTCTCCTCTAGCTATTGGCTAGAGGCCTAATTTGCTGTCAATGGAGTTTCCTCACTGAAGACCCAAGCAAACAGACACTAGTCCAAGTTAGCCAGTAAGTCCTATCTGAGCAGGGACAAGCTGCAGGGATCCAATAAGACTCTAGCACCTGCTAGAGAATGTGGGACAATGGTATGGTCTGCAATAGCACATACCCCAAGCAACAGCAAGGGCAAGAGCTGTTGCTACCAAGGCCAAGATCAGGAGAATGATCAATGCAGAGAATGAAATGGCTTCCAGATCTGGTGGAAAGATTGAAGCAAGAGAAGAGAGACCTTTGTGGGAGAAGCTATATGGTAGATTGTGTAGATCTAGGTTAGAGTTACATGAAGGCAGATCTGGGCCTTATTTGTAACTCTAGCTACTTTAGGGTGAGCTTCTTCTACCTAAATCAGGAACTACCATAATAGGAATAGATACGTATTAGGAGTAATAGTGGGTGGTACTAGTCACTGGGGTCAATAGCTGGAGGTAATAGAGAATGACCTGTGCACAAGAGAGCACAGGTTAGAAGGCAGTGTCTGTAGTACCATGTGGTAAGCATAATGGGGAGTCCCTGGGGAATCCCAGGATCATCCCTAGAAGCAGACATTAGCAACAACATCGTCAGACAGAGCAAAGTCAAGGAGCAGGTCATTCCATAGGCCAGGTGAAATGGGGGAAGGATAGGAAAAAGTGGAATAGTCCTTCACATCCATAACACTGGAACATTCAAGGCCTATCTGCACCTTAGATGACCCCTTTTTTGACACCATCTGGGATCTTACCAGCCACTGCAATGATGGGAACTCTAGGGTCTGAGATGGAACTTCAGACATACTGTACTACCACAGTACCACCAAAATGAATGCCACTACCAGTGACAACATAGCTGCTTGACCCAAACAGGCAACTGTCCCATCAGCCAGGCTCAGAGATGCCGACAATGCAGCCATGCCTGAGCTTTGCTCACACCATCACCAAACAATGGAATCGACTCAACACTGATATTATTAAAGCACTTCAATGCCTCAAATCCCTTATCCAATGGGACTTGTTGTTCCGTGAATTACAGGATTCCTCAGTGTTGTCAGAGTATGGTAATGAAAATATAGCTGTGTCTCAGGATACTAATGAAGAGGTGGTTCTTGAGATGGATGATAGTGATGTTAATATGTTGATTTTAAAGTAGTTTTCTTGTGTCACTTACAGTGACCTCAAAAACTGTTGCAATATTTGACTGTTTTGGAGTATCTATTGCATAGTGACCAAGGGCATGGGAATCCCACTTAGTCATAGTGAGCCGAAATTATGTTCACACCCCTGGCTGGGGTTGGACTAAAGTATTATGTAATTTGGCTCAGTGGTGCCTGAGATATGGCTATTTTAAATGGTCACTTCATTGCAACAGTTTTTGAGCTTCTAAATACCCAAGGTATATTAGTATTTGGTATAGCCTCCTTTTGCCCTAAGCACTGCCTCAACCCTTCTAGGCATGCTTTCAATCAATTTCTGACACTCCTCAA
>JBBPSW010000301.1:0-13147 GCA_038093775.1 Butyriboletus pseudospeciosus | reverse complement strand
TGTCGACGGAAAGGTTGTTATTCGTCGTCTCGGCAAGATCCTCCCGGACTCGTATGGTCCATTCGATGTAAGTAGTGTCTGTCTTTTCATAATCCCGGCATGTCGGACAAGCCCCATCCCATCACCCGCGCTGACAAGCTGCATAGGTACCGACCAGCGAACAAGAACAAGAAGACAAAGGACCTTCGACATCGAGTGGCCACAACAATATATCGGACTCCAATGTAGTATGAGTTCGCCATATCATCACTAAAGGAGTTCTGCTGAGTCCATTTTGTACATGCATCAGGAACATCCTGGGATATCTGGTCCACTCGAGTTCGAGGGACACAGGGAAGATGGCAATCATGATCTCCTCGAGGTATCAATAAATTGATTTCTCTCTCGAAGCGAGTTCTTACAATGGGATAGCACAAGGAACCGTCTGCAAGCATGCCTGTTCCTCAATCATTCGACTTTGACGAGGTTGGTGTTCACCTTACTTTCCTCCTACTTTCATACTGACGCTGTTGGAGTCATTGACTCCCTCTTCTAATTCTCATGAGGATGAGGCACCGCCACTCGGCCCATCTCACGATACATCACAGCCGGTTTCTCTACCTGTACCCTCCACTTCAGAGTCACGTCCAGAAGGAAATCTCGACACTGTCGAGTCACCGCCGCACCGATCAATACTCGACATGTGGAGACAGAGAATCGGTAAGAAAGGCACAGCTTCACATAAGCCAGATCGACATTCCAGAAAGCCTCGCGAGCCTGCTGGTCGTCGATCCCCTTCCCACTCCCCAGTTCGAGTAGAGGACAGGCAAGAGGGACCTTCTACGATGGCTGTGAGTACATTTCCTTGATTGACGGTCGAATGCAGTGTATTGAACATGTCTCAGGCCGCGAGGAACAAAATTGTCAAATGGCGACAGGTTCGTCGTTCTTCGGATTTGTATATGGGGACTCACCACATATTGCAGCAAAAACCGCCCGCCAAGGCTGCTGCTCCCGAGCATTCGAAGAAAAATGAATCTCGCGGTGGAGGACACGGTACTGCGGACACAGCGGAAGCAGATACAGTACGTCTCTTCCTGCCGATGGTGAGTCTCGTCACACCAGCTCACGTCCCATTAGACGCAACAAGCGATCAATCCATCCCAACCCTCGGCCACTGCCCAAGTAACGGTGGGAGTCACTTTTCGTTGAGCTACATCGTGAGACTTACAATAGATCAGCATCAAGAAGCATCGGGGTACACCACCTTCTGGTGTTCGATCACGCTTCCGACGCGGTTGTTATGTTTTCGGTCAGGTGCACACAATGGGCCGAATTGATGGAGGTGATTGAATGTAATACACGTAGATGCACCGCAGGACCATGAGTATATGGACATTGACTATACATTCTTTTCGAGTTCGTGTATCTCACTCACCGCATATGTATGGATCTCGATATTCACTCGGTAGTCACCAATCAAGTCTATTAGCTCCTTCATGGTTCCAAGTACTACTTGGTGTGAGAAGTTTCAAACCCTGAGCTGATTGCGCCTTTGTGAACTTGAAGTCGGGTTTGCCAGTAGATCTCGTTCTGAAACCATCCATATCTCAATATGGGCACCTCCCAACGGTTAACACCGTCGAAGACTTGCACCGCACTGCGCACTCTCAACCAATGGCGCAACTATCGAGTCCTGCGTCTACACCCTCAAGAACGGATCCGTATCGTGTTGGTCACTTTTACATTCCGCGTTTGTGGAAAAAAAAAACGACGGATGTTTCATGCCAGAGAAGGCCAAAGATGAGAAACAAATGGGATCTGATCCAGATCGACGACGACGACGACGAATCGGAGGCAAAGTATTGGGCAGAATGAACGCGTGCGTCTATAAACGATGCTAGAGATGTGCCAGGGTCATGATGCGAGTCGACAAGGAAAAGGGAACTGACAGAGAAGGAACAGGCAAGCGAGACAAACCGACAAGGATTTTTTTTATAAAGGAAAAAAAGAGGGGCGGTAAGAAATGCTAGTGCTGTCAGCCATTCTTCCGGAACGACCGTAGTACTGCTCGACTCAATGCCGAGCTTTTCCAGACGTTCTCGTCGACTGCCTTGACGATGTCGATGGAGGCGTAACACCTGCCAAGACTACTGACCATGAGTTACATCATCCCACCGACACCATCCTCCATCATCGTGTTGCTCACTCCATTGCGACCGCGCAGCGCAGCGTCACCAGCGACCAACGGCCATTGACGATGTTGCCAACTAAATCGTTCAGCTGACCAGGACGATAAGACCAGACGAGAACATCAAACCAACCTTGATCGCGGCCTTGACCTCAATGTGTTCCTATTCTGGCGGTCTCTGGTCACTTGTGACACCCAATTTTGCCCACTCCCGGCCTGTACGTGCTGCAGATCCTCAAGCGACATTGGAGGCATCTTTGGATGCTCCCAGGGCTGACGCCGGTACCTTTGAGATCAGCGGCGTTACAGTAATCTAGACCCGGGAGAAATCAGTGGGATGAGGATGTGAACGGCAAAGGTGAACTTGGTAGTGGTCCTGGAGACAGATGAAGGTTTCTCAACGCTGCCCTCCAGGACAAGAGGCGTATTCGCAAGTGGGGGGCTTCGTATAGGGTAGTTATTTGAGCGAAGACCAAAAAGCGAGAGGCTCCAAGCGCAGGCACCAACATCTGCAGTAGTGCTGAACGAATATCTTTGACAGGAGCGCCGAGAGGCGTTGTACTGGGAGCTCTGACTGGCGATACCCGAAGACGAAGACATCTGAAGTGGGGGGGAAGCCGAGACATGATCTTGAGGTGTTCTGCTTTGCCAAGTGTCGGGTGGAGACCTTGTGATTGCCGGGGTTACAGGTAAAGGACGTACGTACTATGCTACAGGGAGCGTGAAGCCGGGTACGAACATTGACTGATAGATCTCACATTTATGCCAAGTCGGTTCCGTTGGGGTGGACAATTGGCTCCAAGGAGGTTATTATGTGCTCCTGCCCAATGTTTCTCCAATACCTGCATTCCTGGCACCTTTGCACGTCATCTCCGCACGATAACCCTGTTAGTCGATTCACGATGAAGGACGAGCCCAAATCGCATCCTCGAGATCACTCTCAAGGATGAAACTGCCCCCTTCGAGTTCCCTTCCAGACGCGTTCGTTGCATCGTTGTCCCCACGTCTCTCGGACACAGACGTCATGAAAGCGCTCCATTCCACCCCGACGTCGCTCTTTGGGGAACGACCCATCGCGGAGGAAGTCGAGACGATGATGAGACGCGGCTGGGGCAAGTGCGCCAGGGAAGTGATCATCGTGTTTTCTGTGTGGGGTGCCGAAGTAGACTGTATCCTGAAACCCCCCTGCGAGAACACCAGCAGTGACCGTGACTCACCTCGCCTCATCATCCCATTGTGTGCTCGCCAGTCTTCCCAGTAACGGCCTCGAAATGACCTTGTTGGACGGGCTGAGGATTGGTGGACTACGATCAACAGAGGAGAAGCGACCGTTTCTGAGAATATTGTGCGAGGACGAAGCAGAGGTGGAGCGAAGGGGTTTGCCACGATAAGGAGGACCAGAGTGGGTGGAGTCACGCGGGGTGGAGTTGGCACCAGGGTTGACGATGTGGGTAAGACGCGACAGACCAAACGCACCCAGGTTTGCTGGACTTTAAGGGCAGAGTGGGACGTGTTATAGGACGGTACGATCTGGTCGGATATAAATTCGTATTCGTATCTTCAGTGTTTGTCTAGCACTGCGTAGTTTTAGTCCTTGGACATTCAGAAGGACCCATCCTCGTGGTTGGCTAGCCCAAACCAATGATCCCTTGCATTGCTCATGTCCAACGGGTCGGCCGATCACGAAGAGCCGTACCTGGCTCTTAATCGCAATGACAGCTTGGACAAGTCCTTGGATATCTTTACATTCACCAAGAACACTGACTATAACCAAAGGGTTCTGACCTGACAACCTTGCTGGGCAATATGTGGATCTTGCGAGTTGCTTAGCCACGTCATAAGGAAATGGGTGACAGACGACCTATGTATATGAGGAATGTCAGCTCCCTCGAAGCAAAACGAAACATGGGGATACACCAAAATAGACCTACAGTCATACCAGTACTCCTACAATTGTTTTTCGTCAAGGAAATGTCAAACTGGTCATGAATACCATAGCTCCTCCTTGCCTTGGGCACGGTCACGCCGACATCGATCAGAGTATATTATACTCTTGATAGAGCCTCAAAGTTCTTCGACTTGCAGATACTTGATGTTCATCTTCATGGGAGCTCGTATGCTCATGTGTCTGTCGTGAATAAGAAATAAAATCGACCTTTGCACGATTCGAAATAAGTCGACGGTCACCGAGAATGTGCCGTATTTTGTGCACGGTATGTCGCGAGTTTGTAATGTGGATGGTACACCCGTAGCAAACTGAACCCCGGCAGCCAACATTTGGCGAACACTGCGACGCAGGGGGAGGCTACGCGTAGCAACGAAGTTACGGAGTAGCCAGGATCGGAGTGAGAATGAGTGCCAAGCGGCACAACGCAGCCCATTTTGAGAACAAGGAAACGTGTTTACGGAGCGACTTGCACGGCACGAACAAACCGAACACTTCGTTCTTTCACTCTTCCAACCCCACGATTGTGTACCATTGGTGAGGATGTCGACGACGACCAATACTGGTGTGCAGCAGTTCCGAAGAGTGATTGAGCAATGGTGACCATTCAGTAAGACCAAGCGAGAGTGCTCGATGCCGGTGGCTCTGGTGCGGTATGGACAGTCGCTTTCCACCCTGACGGAAGGTATATCTCGGGCGGGACGGGCGATGGGGTTCGACGATGGCGATTCGGTGATGGTGAAGAGGCGGGAAGGCAAATGGGCATGGTCATGTTCGCCATTTCCATATAGGATTGCAAGTGGGTAATGTGCGGGACATCGAGGGGGGCAAGCATGTGGGATGGAGAGACGCACCAGAAGACTATTGATGTGGGGGGTACGAAAACGGTGTATGCGGTCGACGTGTCCCCAGACTTGACGAGGTTCGCCACTGGGACCGAAGAAGATGCAAGCATTTCTGTTCTGTGACCATTCCCGAGCGACCTGCGAGTGTAAGACGAGTCGAGCTGGACGCACTTTGAACCTGACCATGGCGAGGACCCAGCCCTCTTCTACGTCGTCTCGTCTGGCAATGTTTCTCCCTGTCCGTCTCGGATTGTCGCGTATCTTTCAAAGGGACCTCGCTCGGTTTTATACAGCAAGTTTCGTTCGTGGACCAGAGCCAAACACACATTTCAAAATCACGCTCCGGCGTTCTGCCATCGCGCTCGGCGAGCGCAAGAAAGAAACGTTGACTGCGCTCGGCCTGCATAGGCGCATGCAAACGGTCTATCATAAGCACACGCCCGAAGCCGCCGGAAAGATACTCAAAGTGAAGGAGCTCATCGAGGTGGAGAATGTCCCGGCCGGCGCTGTAAGGACACAGTCGGAGCAGCGGTGGGAGCGGAGAGCGCCAAGAGCGTACTCGATTGGGGGCTCGCGCCCAGGAGGGCTTTCATGAGCGATGAGCTATCATTGCCGGGTATGTTTTCGTCCTTGCCCTCACATCTTTACTCAGTTATTTCAGCCCCACATGATTCCCATGAGATGGTTGAAGAGTGGACAAAAGTTCTTTCGGTGTGACACGCTTCATAGCCACACGCTCGATTTCACGTTAGTTGGTTTAAATCATCTATTTATCACGGTTTCCACAAGTCCTTTCATCTTTTCGTCTTTCATTTATCCGTTCGCTTTCACGCTTTATTTGGTGGTTAGCATTCCCTTTCTTCAATGTGAATGACTCTTCTAGACTCAATACATCCAACTCTGCATACCAGTTGAGGACCTCGATTGAATTTTGAAAGCGTTGGGAGCTGCAAAACACGATGAGCGTGGAGACAGACTAAACGAGGAACGTGACGAATGTTCCACCAACCGGGCCATACTCGCTGTCCCTTCTCCGCACCGCGCCGCACACCTGCCATGGCCGCATCTCTCGCCATCGTCCACAATGGGTCATTTTGCCAAGGGGCGACATCAGACTCTCGTGGAGGGCCTTCGAGACGGCGTTCGTGTCTGGCATACGCACAGGCGAGGACGCAACGAACGTGTCGGGAATCTAACTCGAAGAGGGCAGTTTCATCGGCGAGGGTAATCTCGAAGACGCAATTCCCGTCGTGAATCGAGCGAGAGATTGGCGTATGGGGGTGATGGGGAAAGGTATCGGGAATGCAAATGTTGAAGGGTAGATTCGGGCAGTCGTGATTCACCCTCGATGAAGAGTGGAGAGCCGTTTTGAAGTGGCGTGTTCGCGGGAGAGGACATCGTGGTGGTTTGCCTGGGCTGCGACATGTTCTTGGGGGTCGGAGGCTACAAACTAGTACGCGTGGCAACGAGGTCACCTAGCTGGGATGTGAGTAAGAATAAGTGCCAAGGGCACGAGGGAGACAGACCATATTGAGACCAAGGAAACGTGTCTATAGAACGACGTTGCACAGCACGAGTAAACCGAAATACCTCGTTCTTTCACTCTCCCAACCCCACGACGCTACCTTTGGTGAGGATGTCGGCGACGAATACTGGTGGGTAGCAGCCCTGAAGAGTGATTGAGCAATGCTGACCATTCAGTAAGACCAACCGAGGGTGCTCGACACCGGTTACTCTAGTGCAGTGTGGACAGTCGCTTTCTACCCCGACAGGAAGTATCTCCTGGGCGGGATGGGCGATGGGGTCCGACGATGGCGATTCGGAGATGGTGAAGAGGTGGGAAGGCAAACGGGGATGGGCATATGCGCCATTTCCGTATCGACGGATTGCAAGTGGGTAGTGTGCGGGACTTTGAAGGGGGCGAGCGTATGGGATGGAGAGATGCACGAAAAGGTGATCGATGTGGAGGACGCGAACACGGTGTTTGCGGTCGACGTGTCCCCAGACTCGACGAGGTTCGCCACTGGAACTGACAAAGATGCGAGCATTTGGAGCATCACGACTGGACAGAGACTCGTCGGTCCACTCAAACATGACAACTATGTTGCTGGAATTCGATTCTCTCCGAGTGGCGAGCGCATCGCTACTGCCTGCTACGGGAAATCCGTCGACATTTTGAACAGTCATACCGGTGACAAGCTGGTCACCATCAAGCTCGACATATCCAGCTGGGCGTCCACTCCGATTACATGGTCAACTGATGGGCAACAAATTTTTGCCGCATCCCTTAAAAACAAAATTGGGGCTTTCTCTGCCTCCACTGGGTCCAAACTTGCTGAATCTCAGATTCTCCACAGTAGGAGTGATGACTTCCCCTCTATTGCTCTAGCTGCCAATGGCAACTTCATTGCTACCTCCTCAGGGCATTCAATCTCGTTCCTGGACTCACAGACGCTCAGTCGCATTGGCCCAGTGATCAAGGACGGTGAACAGATATGGTCGATTGCAATATCTAAAGACAGTAGCTACCTTGCGACGGGACGTAAGGACGGAAAGGTTATTATTCGTCGTCTCAGCAAGATCCTCCCAGAATCGTATGGTCCATTCAATGTAAGCAGTGTCTATCCCTTCATAATCCCAGCATGTCGGACAAGCCCCATCCCATCACCCGCACTGACAGGCCACACAGGTACCGAGTAGCGAACAAGAACAACAAGACAAAGGACATTTGACATCGACTGGCCACAACAACAACATACCGGACTCTAGTGTAGTACGAGGTTGTCATGTCATCACCAAAGGAATTCTTCTGACTCCATTTGTACATGCAGCAGGAACATCCTAGAAAATCTGGTCCACTCGAATCTGAGGGACACAGCGAAGATGGCAATCACGACCTCCTCGAGGTATCAACCAATTGATTTCTCTCTCGAAGCAAGTTCTCACAATAGGATAGCACAAGGAACCGTTAGCGAGCATGCCCGTTCCTCAATCATTCGACTTTGACGAGGTCGGTGACCACCTTATTTTCGTCCTACTTCCATATTGACGCTGTCGGAGTCATTGGCCCCTTCTTCTAATTCTCATGAGGACGAGGCACCGCCGCTCGGCCCATCTCACGATACAACGCAGCCGGTTTCTCTACCTGTACCCTCCACTTCAGAGTCATGTCCAGAAGGAAATCTCGACACTGTCGAGTCACTGCCGCACCATTCGATAGTCAAAAAGTGGCTACAGAGAATGGGTATAAGAGGCCCGGCTTCACACAAGCCAGATCGACGTTCCGGAAAGTCGCGCAAGCTTGCCGATTCTCAATCTCCTCTTGCGAGACCAGATAACAGGCACGAGGGACCTTCGACGATGGCTGCAGCTCAACCTACGCCAGTGAATGTTGTTCCTTGATAGACGATCGGATGTAGTGTGCTAACATGTTATTTCAGCGAACGGCTGCGAGATCAGTGGGAAGACGAAAGGTACATCATTTCTCATATTTGTACACAGGGTCTCATCGCACGTTATAGCGTAAATTGCCACCCTCTGCTGCTGTTCCCAAGGATCCGAACGAAGATGGTTCCCGTACTGGACAAGGTTCTGCAGATCCAAACCAAGCTGGCTCGGTGTGTGTTTTCTTTTCCCTGGTGATGGTAGAAGTAGTCACGACGGCTCACATTCTATCAGGCGCAACAAATGACCAATCCATCGCAACCCTCTGCCGGGAGGGTTCATCTGGCAGTACGTATTATTTTTCTTTAGCCTCCGTCGTCAGACTTACGGTAGATCAACACCAGCGAGGATCAGCTGATGCTACTCTTTCGATCCGGTTCCCCGGATGGGTTTTTTGTATTCGCCCGAGCGTACAAGATGGCACACATTGATTCAATACAAAGAGATGCTGAGCTGAGATTGCGAGTATGCGGACATCAGCCACGCGGTTCTTTGAGTTTGTGTCGCGTCGTATGATTGAGTTCCCCAGGACGGTCACCGACGATGTTTATATGCACGTAGAGGCTGCGATTGGAGGACTACTCTTATAGCTATTAATAATGCATGTTGGGTGTTCGTGTTCCCCCCCCCACTTGGATGTTTCTCTTGTTCACCACGAATCCTAGTATCACTTAGTCTGACTATCTCGTCCATGAGGTGATTTCCCCTTGTGAACCAGGGACTCACCAGTGGATGGTCGGTGATCATGTGCACTAGTACTAATCACGCGACACCCGTATCATTACTGCTCACTCGTCTGAGTCACACTCATCTCCCGCTCTGGCGACGACACCGATGACCAGGAGGCATCTTCGAATAGTATTCTACCCTCTCTAATTCATTGTGCGTGAGCAGCAAGTCCAGACGACTCGACGTATTCGATCAACTCTGCGCTCCTGTCAGATGCCAAGGACCTGAGGCATGCTACGAGCTCTTCCACAAGCCACTTCCTTCATGGTGGATGATTGGGTCCCGTGGAGGTTATTATGCGTTGGTAGAATATCCACTCTAGAACACGTCCTCGATCAGGTTTGTTAGCGCTTGGCAAAGGGGACGGACATTCTCGTTCTTCCTGCACAGTTTTCTCTACCACTTGCATCCCTGGTCCCTCGCCCACGAAACTGCCCCCTTCGAATCCACTTTCCGACGTGTTCGTCGCTTGTTTGCCTGCGTGGATCCCGGACATCGTTGCAATCACAAAAGCACTCCATTCATCATCCCATTGCTCGTTCACCCCCACCGCCACCAGCATCCCCGCCAGACTTCGACATCACCTTGTTGGACGGGTTGGAGATTGGTGGACTCTGAAGAGTACGAGGGTGACGCGCGAGGGTCTGGGATAGGCAGAGGGGAAGCAATGAATGCTGAGGGTGTTGGGCGTAGACGAAGCGGAAGCGGAGGTGATGGCTGTAGTGAGGTGGGTGGAATCGCGCGGGGTTGGCTCGGCTAAACCAACGAACCCCTTCCCCCGCAAACAAAAATTTGCTTCGCTCTGCCCTATAGGTCGGTTGGTTGCAGGGGGTCACAGTTGGCCATTGATCATAGTGAGTCCGAAGATATGAGAATCCAGCGCGTTGCTTGGCATTGTGCCACACCGCACCACATCACGGCACCTCCGAGAAATGGATGACGGATGACCTACGAAACAGTGTAAGCATCATTAAAGCATATGAAACGTGATCATGCACTTAAACAGGTCCACGGAGATTAGCAGTATACTCTACAATCTTTTGTGAAGAAAATATCAAGCCAGTCACGGTTGGGTACAGACATATGAGCGCTGTAGTTGGCTCACATTGATCGGAGCACACCATTCCCCTTGACAGAGCTTGAAGGTTTTTCGATCTGGAGATGCTCGTAAGCGCTGCTCTAGAACATGACGCTCACACCGGCTGCTGCGTTCTCAAGATTGATTGGAATGATGGGGCGACATGACGATACTGCTGACGTTCTCGTAGGAGGCACTCCGGGATGTGATCTATTTCAGAACAGGACACACATAAAACACGATGAGCAAGGAGACAGACCAAATGAAGAACGCGACGGATGTTACACCAACTGGGCCATACTCGCTGTCCCTTCTCCGCACCGCACCGCACACCTGCCACGGCCGCATCTCTCACCATCGTCCGCGGTGGGTCATTTTGCCAAGGGGAGACGTCAGACTCTCGTGGAGGGCCTTCGAGACGACGTTCGTGTCTGGCATACGCACAGGCGAGGACGCAACGAACGTGTCGGGAATCTAACTCGAAGACGCAATTCCCATCGTGAATCGAGCGAGAGATTGGCGTATGGGGGCGATGGGGAAAGGTATCGGGAATGCAAATGTTGGAGGGTAGATTCGGGCAGTCGTTGTTCACCCTCGATGAAGAATGGAAAGCCGTTTTGAAGTGGCGTGTTGGTGGGAGAGGACATCGTGGTGGTTTGCCTGGGCTGCGACATGTTCTTGGGGGTCGGAGGCTACGTACTAGTATGCATGGCAACGAGGTCACGTAGTTGGGATGTGAGTAAGAATAAGCGCCAAGGGCACGAGAGAGACTGACCATATCGAGACCAAGGAAACGTGTTTACGGAACAACGTTGCACAGCACGAGTAAACCGAAATACCTCGTTCTTTCACTCTCTCAACCCTACGACGCTACCTTTGGTGAGGATGTCGACGACGAATACTGGTGGGTAGCAGCCCTGAAGAGTGATTGAGCAATGCTGACCATTCAGTAAGACCAACCGAGGGTGCTCGACACCGGTTACTCTAGTGCAGTGTGGACAGTCGCTTTCCACCCTGACGGAAAGCATGTCCTAGGTGGGACTAACGATGGGGTTCGACGATGGCGACTTGCGGACGGGGAAGAGGTGGCAAGGCAAACGGGGATGGACATGTATGCCATTTCCATATCGAAGGATTGCAACTGGGTAGTGTGCGGGACTTGGCAGGGGGCGAGCGTGTGGGACGGAGAGATACACGAAAAAGTCATCGATGTGGAGGACGCGAACACGGTGTTTGCGGTCGACGTGTCCCCAGATTCGACGAGGTTCGCCACTGGAACTGACAAAGATGCGAGCATTTGGAGCATCACGACTGGACAGAGACTCGTCGGTCCACTCAAACATGACAACTATGTTGCTGGAATTCGATTCTCTCCAAGTGGCGAGCGCATCGCTACTGCTTGTGCGGGGAAATCTGTCAACATTTTCGACAGTCATACCGGCGACGAGCTGGTCACCATCAAGATTGACATACCTAGCTTGGTGTCCACTCCAATTGCATGGTCAACTGATGGGCAACAAATATTTGCTGCATCCCGTGAAAACACAGTCGGGGCTTTCTCTGCCTCCACTGGGTCTAAGCTTGCTGAATCCCAAATTCTCCATGATGACAGGGATAATGTCTGTTCTATTGCTCTGGCCCCCAATGGCAACTTCATCGCTACCTTCTCAGGGCATTCAATCTCGTTCCTGGACTCACAGACACTCCGTCACATTGGCCCAGTCATCGAAGATGGTGAACAGATACAGTCGATTGCTATATCTGCAGACTGTAGCTACCTTGCAGCAGGACAACAGGACGGAAAAATTATCATTCGTCGTCTCAGCGAGATCCTCCCAGACTCGTATGGTCCATTCGATGTAAGTAGTGTCTGTCTTTTCGTAATCCCGGCATGTCGGACAAGCCCTATCCCATCACCCACGCTGACAAGCTGCGTAGGTACTAACTAGCGAACAAGTACGACTACGCAAAGGATCTTCGACATCGAGTGGCCACAACAATATACCGGACTCCAATGTAGTACGAGTTCGCCATATCGTCACTAAAGGAGTTCTGCTGAGTCCATTTTGTACATGCAGCAGGAACATCCTGGAATATCTGGTCCACTCGAGTCTGAGGGACATAGCGAAGATGGCAATCATGATCTCCTCGAGGTATCAATTAATTGATTTCTCTCTCGAAGCGAGTTCTTACAATGGGATAGCACAAGGAACCGTCGGCAAGCATGGCTGTTCCTCAATTATTCGACTTTGACGAGGTCGGTGACCACCTTATTTCCCTCCTACTTCCATACTGACGCTGTTGGAGTCATTGGCTCCCTCAGCTAATTCTCATGAAGACGAGGCACCGCCGCTCGGCCCATCTCACGATACATCGCAGCCGGTTTCCCTACCTGTACCCTCCACTTCAGAGTCACGTCCAGAAGAAATTCTCGACACTGTCGAGTCGCCACCGCACCGATCAATACTCGAAAGGTGGAGACAGAGAATCGGTAACAAAGGCACAGCTTCACACAAACCGGACCGACATTCCAGAAAGCTACACGAGCCTGCTGGTCGTCGATCACCTTCCTACTCCCCAGTTCGAGTGGAGGACAGGCAAGAGGGACCTTCCACGATGGCTGTGAGTGCATTTCCTTTGATGGATGATCGAATGCAGTGTATTGAACATGTCTCAGGCGGCGAGGAACAAAATCATCAAATGGCGACAGGTTTGTTGCTCCTCAGATTTATATACAGGGACTCATCACATGTTGAAGCAAAAATCGCCCGCCAAGGCTGCTGTTCCCAAACATTCGAAGAAAGATGATTCTCGTGGTGGAGGACACGGTACTGCGGACACAAGGGAAGCAGATATGGTACGTCTCTTCCTGCCAGTGGTGTGGGGTCGTCACACCAGCTCACGTCACATTAGATACAACAAGCAACCAGTCCATC
>JBBPSW010000300.1:2803-13195 GCA_038093775.1 Butyriboletus pseudospeciosus | reverse complement strand
AGGTCGGAATCAGATGCGTCGGGAATGGCGTTGGAATTTTGATGCATCTTCACGGGAAGGTCGCGGAGAGCGGACACTGTCTTGGCATAGCGGTACGTCGACATCGGATGTGATGACTGTGTTGTTGAGAGTCAGATCGGGGTTGGTGGATGCTAAGCGGTAACCCGTTGTCGTTTTAAATACTTCGTGCCGCATGCATGTGTGGCTTTATTATGTAATTCTGTTCGCCACTTCCCTGATTCCGCCACTGTGGACAATGGTAACAAATATACCCATACAATGTTCTCACTTCATAGTGAGCACATTTTTCATATTGTTCTTAATGTGTTTCAAGAATATGCATGCATTCTTCATATGTTGTTACTTATCGCTGTGGCTCTATGTGTGTTCGAATGTGAGGGAAAAGTGCGAGGAACTATCCATAAGTGTTCATCGAGGATTCGTACACTGTCCGTAGTGTGTTCCATCTCCGTTTTCCATATTTTACACATCTTTTTTCATTTTTTCAAATGTGGTTCGCACCTCACCGCACGCACGTCCAGACCACCAATTCATCTACTACACATATGTTGCATCGTGGAACCATGTCAGCCAACGATGCAGCGTGATCCCAATGCTGTCTGCTAGCACTCCGTGCAAGCCATCAGGCATTCCCCCCATCCATAGACTCGTCGTAAGAGTTCGCTCTACTTCGTTCACGAAGTAGGAAATATTATGATCCTTCAACATCACGCCGATGTCCATCCTGCAGAACATCGCAGTACACGGTGTCGCACCCAGATGTCCCTTCTGGATACGCACCATCTGCTTCCACGTTGAGCTCACGAAATCTTCGAATGCGGCCTTGGCTTGATGGCGCTCTGCCACGGTACCCCAATTCGCCTCTCTGAACTCTCCAGGGAATAGGGGCCTTGACTCATCCTGTATGCGATCACTAACACGGTATTTTAGTCATTTTTCTGATACAAACGTGTATGAGCATGTTCATCACTTACCGAATATCTTCCAACGACCAGAACGACGTGGATTGATGTGCCATCCAACCGTGGTTCTTTTCACCCTGTGTGCCCGCCTTGTACGTGTGGATCGTATGAACGATGTTTCCATTCACAACGAACACACGCCATTCCCCAACTGACAGCAACGTCGGAACGAACTCTTGTGACAGCCAGCATTCTCCATGAGGGCTATGCTCCATTAGGTATTGTATCCTGCGCCTTCTTCTGTCGTCCGGTAAGATAACGTGATTCCCGCAATCGCTGTTCGAACGTTTTAGGACTGTATGCGAGGGCACTGCGTGTTCTGCGAGTGCGACAAGGTTGAGAACCTCTGTCTGTGGGTGAAGACTACCCATCCTATTAGCGATCACGCCCAGTATGACAGCGTCCGGGCTCTTCTTTCCCATCCATTCCACCTGTTTCGGTGGGGGCCAGATTGCCAGCGGGTGACGTTGCAGTCGTTGGATACATTCTTGGAAAGTTTGGCATTCCTGTTCCGTTCTCCAGCCATAGAGGGCACTGGACCTAAGGTAGCATTAGTGAAGTGAAATTATCCAAAGTCCACTCCGTTTCCTACCTGAAGTCGATTGTGTAATCTATGCCCCCGAGAACGCAGTCATATTCGACAAGCCGGCTTATCTGATCGTCCCTCCATTGGATAAGGACATCCTTGAATGTACACCAATCCAAGTATGTCACCTGGAAAAGGTGGCAGCCAGCCCTCTTCACCTTTGACAATCGGAGAACGATCCACAGCTGATAGAGGATCAACAGACCGGTGAAAAATACAGCCTCCAGAAACTCACCCATTCACATATATGAACCTTCATCATCGATGCATCATCTTGGTGCCAGTCCTGAGCACCCCCGCGCTTTGGGAAGATATGGTTTGGGACCAGCTTCTTTAATGACACATAGTCCTCCTTTGTAATGGACCTAGTGGCATACGCCAGGTCTGACTGGGCGATCGCCAGCGTCTCGCAGCCTCTGGATGGATCCGGGACGTACAACACGCGGAAGCATGTCAGTGCAGTTGATGAAGATGTATCTGCAGAACACACAGCCATCAGATTGTTCGGAAGTTGAGAGAACTCCGATTGAGACGACGTGGCAGAACATTCATGCAGCCCTGACGGCTCGTGAACGTCTGAGACTCCCTCCTGCTCGACCACGTCCATCTCTATATCCCTCTGTACCCTCACCTCCGGCCTGTAAATGGTCGATCCTGCTTCCATTTCGACGTCGAAATCTGAGGCAGATGCTGACGGAATGCAGAATAGCCGCTCGAGATCACGCAGAGTTACATCGAGGACATGTGCCAGGAGCTCCTCCGGCATTCTTCCGCTCTGCCGAATGACGGGAACAAGCTGGATTAGTTGCCGCTCACTCGCGGGTATCCCTACACCTCCCCTGTGCTCCGTCAGTAAGAACGGGTTTCCTCGGCAGTTACCGTCGCATCTTGGGTGGGGTAGCTTGCTCTTCGCGTGTCGTGAACATGAATTCCCCTCCTTCCGCCACAGTATCGTCCTTGTCAACTCGTTGAGACATCCGGAAGGCATGCATGTGTGGGGGCAAATTTCGAAGCCCTTTGCGCCCTTCCTCCCACTTGACCGAGACATGATTCTGTGATTGTTAATCCGGTAATTTTGTTTAATCGCACTGTATGGGAGGCTTACATTTTAATGTATACTTCGCTATAATTGTGAGCGAAGGTGTGAGGAGGCGTGCTTTATTGTCGGAATGGTGATAGAACGCAGATAAGTACCGAGTACCGAGTATGTGGTATTTGTTGTGTGTAGTGCGTGGAATGTGTGGAATGTTGACAATTGCGATAAATGTACTACTTATAAGGCCGGTTGGACATGACATTGACTCACTCACTAATTGTCCACCAATGTGCGTTTGTTTTACCGTGTGTACATGACTGTAAAAGGGAATCAATTCGGACCACGTTTTACCGCATGTTCGTAATGTGTTCGTAACGGTAATGTGTTCAGTCAGCGTGTTGTAGAGTGATAGTAGTACTACAGCAGAAGTTGTAGTATCAGAGTTTTATATGACTAATCCCAACACAATAAGATCAGTATACAGAGGTTGATGCACGTTCTCGTAGCTGTTCATAGATATTGTTAGGGTGTTCATATACTGTTCTCAAGCTGTTCGTATGTTTTTCGTAGATTGCTTGTTGCATGTTCGTAACGTGTTCGTAGTATATCCATACACTATTATTCTTCAGAGTGTTCGCCGGTGTTCATAAATAATTCGTACACAGAGTCTGGTGTGGGAAAAGTGAAATAAACTACCATTCGACAGCATTGTGTATGGATACTCAGTAGGATTCTGCGAATTTTATTCCTGCCTGACTCGTCTATTCATCCTCTCCCTCCGCATCCGCATCGCCCTCCTCAATTTCCATATCAGATTGCCTCGCGTTCGGTATATCGTTCGCCTCCTCCCCACCATCGATCCCCTCCTCACTCTCGCTCTCAGACGGAAGTTCAGCGAGGACGTCTGTTCCGTGGTTGTTCAGTTACATTACAAGCATGATGAACCATAAATGAAATACCTCCGGCGTATACTCGTGTGGGCTTGTCATCCTCTTCCGGAGAGTGCTCCTCTGTGGCGTATGGATGATCATACCAGTCTTGCAGGACACGCCAGCTGTCCAAGTTCAGCTGATTCTTGGATGGTCCCTTGATATCCCACCCCCACGCTGCTCCATCCCATGCATCCCCAAAGCGGGTCCTGGGATATACCCAATCTGCAGAATGTCAGATCACATCCAGCTTCAATATCATGTTACTCACCCAATTCCATAACATCCATGCAGCGCAGATTGAGTTTTGGGTGGTCCCGCTGCCAGAAGATCACCGCAGACGGCTCATGCCTTCCGACGTAGTGTTCTTCGAGCATGAATGTATCGAAAAATGGTATCCGAACTTGCACTGGTTGTTCCGCAGCATCCCGAAACGCCGGGCGACAGAATTTGAGGACGTCGAGCAGATAACGCAAGTTTGTTGCAACAGGAAAGAGGATACCGTCTTCGAATACGCATGACTTGAAAAGAAGGTATTGTAACACATTTCGCCGCCATAAGAAACGGCGAACGAGTTGTTCGTAGTGCGCGGGGATGATTGTATACACCTTACAATTCCAGTCCTGGTCAATGGACATGATGTTCGTAGTTGATCCCGCCTTTGAGACCTCGTAACGGGTCTCGCACTCTTCAGAGAGCGCATCGACAAAGTGCCTGATGTCGTATTCTACCGGGAAAAGGGAACCAGTAGGAAGCTTCTGATAGCGTAAAATAGAGACACTGTTCGACATGGATGTTGTGTTGAACGGCTGGTGAATGGAGTGGCGATCGGGCTCGAGCCACGGCGATGTTTCTGGGCTTATATTCCGTTATGTTCGCTTACGTAAATCGTGTGGACCACAATTGTGTCACCCTGCCGGTACCCCTTATACTACTACTACTATAATTCTATGAAAACCACCTGATCGCGGCAAAAATAGGATGTTGTAACCATTCAGCGGATATGTTCGCTACAGCATATTATGTTCTTCACAGTCTTCGCATGACGTTGCATGGACATCTTCCCAGTCTACGTTTTTCAGAACTACGTACACATGCATTGTTCTACATTATATCAGTAGGACGTACATTGCATTCCGAATCTCATTTCGACTGGTTTACATATCGTTAATCATACTAGAATCATCCTACATACACATTTCACATAAATCATATGATTAATTTCTGAATCAAACGAAGAATCAGAATGTACCATGGTACCTGCAGAGATTGTGAGCCTATAAGTACAGCTACATTGAAGTCGTTCAAGTGTGGTTCCACACTCAGGACTGCTGGCGAAAAGTAGGCAAAGAGTGCGAAAATGGTATGAAAAGTAGGAGCAGGATGGACAATTATTAGATACCCGATCACGTGCTAATTATAGCCGACGGATGGACTTATCTGTTCGTGCACTGTTCGTATACTGTTCGCTAACTGTTCGCATAGTGTTCGTGCACTGTTCGTATAGTGTTCGTAAGCTGTTCGTCAGCCGCTCAACAGTTTTCGTTCAGCGTTCACATAACCCTCATGGATAATTCATACACTACAGACGATACGGCCATGTAGACATTCTGCACATATTCATATCTCATTCGGAATCAAATTTCCCCTTCACAGGTACTCTGGAATATATGGTAGAGTTCATGGGTGGTACAATTGTCTGTGTTCCACCACAACGCTATCCCAATCCGAATATAACATGCCTCCTCGCCGAAATATAATAGGGGCGGGGTCATTCACAAATGCACTTTTGAAACGCATCCATAGATCTTCTTGGTGGCTTGTAATGGGAACAATGAATTAATTAGGGAATCCTGAATATGGAATGAATGCAACTGCTGACACACCTATTCCTCTCCTTCACGCGGACGATCTCTGTGGCGTGATCACTTCCATATTCACCCATCCAAGATACTACCCTTTCGTCGCTCGGCATGAAATTATGAACCTTGCGCACGCTTTCCCGCAACCGTTCCAGGAGCGATGTTATCGTACTGCCTAACTTTGTGTTATGGACGAAAGGAATGCAATCCTGGTGACGCTGCATTCCTCCGTTCTTCCATGTTAAATGGACGTCCGGGTGCTCCTGACGACACGTCGGGCAATACGTTCGCGAGAGCCCGAGGTAATGCGGATCGCGAGGATGAACCATCGCACCCCTCATCCATTGCTTTACCGCACATTCGATACACGTTGTATGTCCGCATTTCGTCGTCACAGGAACGCACCTGTACATCGATAATGCCCATCTGTTGTGTCTCACATACAATACAAAATAGAAACTTACATCAGGTCATAGCATCTAGAGAATAACACATGTTAGTCCTATGAGAAGAGTGCACGGATGAGTGCACGGATGACATTGTGTCACGTACATGTCACACATGTATATCTCGTCGAGTTGGGACCGTATTTCCTCGATCGCTCCCACTAACCGGAACTTTTCTTCGGCATGTGCTCCGCTTTGTAACCGAGTAACCTCTTTCGCATGCTCCTCCATCATGTGTTTCGCCCACCCCAATGCTTGTGTGTATTCCGCTTCCTTGTCTCTCAGCCTCTTCTCGGCGCCCATCATCATGCTTTGTGCCAGCTCTTCACGGAGAAGTGCATCGCGTCGATGGTCACGCATCCGTGCTGTGGCGTTTCGCCAAACATCCATCTCTTGTAGGCTGCATTGGAGCCTCCGATCAAGCTCCTTGGCATGTCCTTTGATCGTTTGAAGCTCCTCCTCGAGTTTCTTTCTGAACGTATCGCCGTCTGAATTGTCTACGGGCTGTGGCTCCTCTGTCTGTACTCCTCTGCTGAGCGAGGCAGGATTGTAAACATGATCCTGCACCACTCATTCTGGATTTGCATTTTTACATACCTAGCTTGCCTGTCCTCCATATCGACATCTTCATTTTGCACCCGCAGTGTTGTACATTCTTCTGCATTACCCGCATTTTGCATACCAATCTCATTAGCCCGAATGGTCTCCCTTATAACCGGATGCGGTAACGGATCTGGGTGGCTCACGATGGCGGCTATGTCCTCCATGCATATGTCGTTCCCCGCCTGTTGTGGGGTTGATTCCGATTCTGCATTCTGCAACGTGTTATAATTTCCTTCTCGTTTGCTGCTCTGGGACGGTGTTTTTGTCTTTCCCACACTTTCCATATTCTGCTTCTATCAATATGTCAGTGGAGCGATACAGGTCGAAGTGTTACAAACCTTCATTGTTCTCCGTGTGTTTGAACCGGATGCGCGGCGCTTCTGAACTCGTTTTGATGAAGGTATACGTTGATCACAACCAACACTTTGGGCAATGAGGTTGGCTAATGTTTCCATGTCTTGCATCTCCCCATCGCATATTTCCTGCCGTATCCTGTCTGAGCATGTATATGTTAGGCCGCTCGTCGGTGACGGGATCGGGTATGCGACGGCGTCGGTAAAATGCACCGGTAAGGCCTTCTTTTGATTCCATGAAATCCATCCAGACAGCGCATCATAGACAGAAATAGATGTGTCATCAGCATCCTCCGCGAGGTAAACGTATACGTCCCCATTGTATGCGGTCACGTTACTATTTCCGGGTGCATGTGTGCGGCTGACGTACACATCGTAGGTAATACGAGTGTTTTCGTCATCGACGGAGGCAGAGACAGTGTAGAGAGACGTCATCAGAGAACTGTGTCGGAGGGCTGTTGTGAAGGATGAATGTATGTTGATGTAAAAGCCTTGTGGACGATGTCTTATCTACCGGTGCTACACATGATCGATTATATATATCCGTTGTGTCGTGTATCAACCCTGCGGAGAGTCCGCTGTCACTTCCGAATATAGATATATTTCGTGAGCCAAACTTAATCCACACGAGGATCGGTAATTTCCACACCTCTTTACATGTTGTGGTGATCACGTGCTGTCTGTGAAAGCTTTTTCACTAGTACTGTTAGTGATATTGCACTCTCAATATTCACAGTAGTAGTGGTGGTGGTGGTGGTGGTAGTAGTAGTTGCAGCGGTAGCAATAAGTAATTAATTGACTACATGACTTATAAATGGCGTGGATCCCGAGCACCAATGATCCAACGATGCAGGCAAAGACCGAATGTATCTGCTAGAACACCGTGAAGGGCATCAGGCATACCCGACATCCAGAGGCTCGTAGTCATGCTGCGCTCCACCTCATTAACGAAGTATGATATACTTCCGTTTCGCATCATGATCCCGATGTCCAGCCTACAGAACAGGGCGGTACACGGTGTACCCACAACCAGTGATTTCTCCATTCGCACGAGAGACTTCCACGTCTGTACGGCATACGACTCGAATTCCTTGCGTGCCGCCTCTCGCTCGTCATGGCTGCCCCAGTTCGCTGCGCTGAACTCTGATGGCTGTGGTGTTTGACCAGCCCTAGTCAGGCGTTCTCTGTTGTATTCAGCTCACAACTGTTATCATAGATATTTGCTACTAAAACATACCGTATCTCTTCCAATGACCAAAACGACAATGCACGCTTTGCCTGCCATGCGCCTGTATCCGGATGTTTATACGTATGGATTGAGTGAATCACAGACCCGTTGATGATAAATGTCCGCCACTCTCCGACCGTCTGTAAGGTCTCCACATACTCTTGCAGTAACCATTTCTCCCCGTGTGGGCTTAACGTGCGCAAGTGCGCCACGTTCCGTCGTCGTCGCTCTTCGGGTAATATTACATGCTGACCGCAGTCACTGTTAGACCGCTTGAGCACAGTGTCAGGGATTATTTCACTGTCGTCTACCATCCCCAGGATGTTGATAGTAGTCGTTCTCGGACGCAAGGTGTCAGACTCCCGTGCTATGAGATCAAGCAGGGCAATGTCAGGATCCTTCCATCCGGCACGTGCAATATGGGGCGGGGGTGGCCACATAAGCAAGCCGGTGATATGCAGCATATTTGTCTTGTTCGTGTACGCGTTCGGTTCTGCATCGTTAATCCATCCGTAAATATCTCTAGACCTATGCAGCTATTGTCAGTTCCGTGCTTGGTATGCGTTCGAAGAAGGATCCTCACCTGAAGTCTATGGTATAATCTACACCACCCAGGATGCAATCATATCGACATATGTTTGTGAGCTCCTGCGTATCTCCGTTCAGGATGGTGTTTTTGAAGTGCTCCCAGTCCATGTACGACACGTCGAAGAAATTTGTGCCGTCCTTCTTCAAAATGGACAGGCGGTCCATAATCCATAGCTTTTGAGACGAAATCCACAGTTAGACAAGATTATTATTATTTGCAGTGATGTTATACATACCCATTCAGATATTCGAACCTTGACCCGTTGTTCTTGCGTCATAGGGTGGTCATCTTCCGGGCCAACAGCGCTACGCTTCGAAAATATATAGTTCGGGATGATACCCTTCAGGACCGAAAGTGCCGATTTGAACACAACGCGATCCGTGAAGCCCAGGTCTGTCTGCGCCTGATGCAGTGCTTCACGCGCCCGGGAAGGATCCGGAACATACAGAATCCTGAGGGTCTTCGGTGCCTTGTCCGGCTCTGGAGACCGAACCATGGGTACTTCCGGGAGCGGGGAGTATTTCGATGCTGGTGTAGATCTTCCACGATGGGAGGGCTCGCTTGACGTGTGGACCTGTTCAACTACTTCTTGCATGTCTTCATCCGTGTCCCCGTCCCCCTCCTCATCGAACGGTGGTTCATCGTGCCGTTCCGTCTCGGAATTGCCCATCTCCACATCATTCTCCTCTGTCTTTCCCTGTATGCAGACAAAACTCTGCGACCCAGATGCCTGCTGGCCATATATGCGGTAGAGATCAGTCACTGGTATATCAAGCAAATATGCCATGTATCCATCGTCCGAAAATTTAGAGCACAATCGAATCTTCGGTATGTGCTCTAGAAGCTCTTCTTGAGTAGGTGGACGGGCAAAACGACTGTTCCTTGTGTTCTGGATGGCTCCGTGACCGGGGCAGCCACTGTCACATTTAGAATGTTTGCTCGGGGCCATTGCATGGCGCAGACAGGATGTTCCCTCCCGGGGCCATAGCGGGGTCCCAGTAACACTACTCCTACATTTGCGAGGGGCTCCGGCGTTGCATGTGTGGACGCACACATCGAAGCCCCTCCTTCGCCACTTTGTGATTCCGTCCTGCCTTCCGCCCTTTCTGTTTTCCGGAGCCATTTTCTCTATGGTATACCGCTGTGGGAGAGATTGGTGTTGTGGTTGTTATCGTTTATCTGGAATGATAAACGTGCAGGTTACATGTACTTATACGTCTTGCTAGGGCAATGGGGTAATGTGACTCACACTCACACTCACCCGCACACAAGCAGCACGACCACGCACAAATGCCAACGCAGAAACAAAACGAGGCACAATTGTTGTCATGGAAACTGCCGGAAGTTGGTAAGCATATAATTGTATTATTATTTCGGGTCGGAAGGTTCTCGTCAAAATTACCAAATGCGGGCTAGAGCCACACTGATTCCATTTTGAGGAAATCCGATCCGATCGAGTACAATTTTCACTATATATTACACCCACAAGCTGCACAATCACAGCAAAACCCACCGGTCCTTGTGAGGTAGGTCTCTTTTTTTCTAATCATGCTCCCTGCTAGCCATCCACAATAGTGATGGAAACCCAATCCACTCCACGACATGCAAAGATTCCCTACGGTACCCTTTTCCCCTTCCACCCGGTAAGCTTGGAGGATCTCGTGGAACACACATTGAAGACATACTCGATCGTACACACCGGAACAAAGATTGCGATCGAATGGAAGGATGATACAAATACAAAGTATGGCGGAACGTACTCCACGGTTCCCCTACG
>JBBPSW010000299.1:0-13228 GCA_038093775.1 Butyriboletus pseudospeciosus | reverse complement strand
GTTTCCAGATCTCCGTGTTCTCGATTCGAGTGTTGGTCCAAGTCACTTTTACCGATAATCAGAATAAATAACAAACATGTAAGAGTTCCGTGTTCAATGATTCCTTGCCACTGCTTTAGACAAACGGGCCGAGAAATGCTGAAGGGACGTCGTCAAGAAGCGGAACGAACGATAGTTCACGCTCTCCGGCTGCAGTTGCAAGTGAGCGTTAGCGCGTGGAGGAATGAATGGGGGTTTATAGCGAATTCTTGCTGTGTGCCTTTGGCACTGCACTCGAATTCGGTAGGAGTGTCTTGTAGTGTTACTAGCAAATTCTCGCTGCATGCCTCTGGCACTGTGCTTGAATTCGGTAGAGTGTCTTGTAGTGTTAATAGTGAATTCTTGCATTGTACCTTTGGCACTGTATTTGAATTCTGAAGGACTTGATATTTGACATATAACTACAGTAATACAAATCAAAGTTCCAACTTTCTAAATACTTCATTCCAAACTACATTTGTAGTTGTTGTATTTTGTTGGTTATCAGGGAAGAGTATCTTAATGTTTCTGGGATGAGTACAACATGAAAGTGCCACATAAAGTTGTCCATGAGAGAAAACAGAAGTGCTCAAGTTAAGATCAACATGCTTAACAGTTTGACCTTGAGCCTTGTTGATAGTTGAAACACCAAGCTCACAGAGCAAAGGTATTCCCTAGAGACAAGTACTGGATCACTACTCAGTAGGAGTAGGAACCCTTGAGACACAGCTGGTATGAGTGAGAATGAGAGAAGACCAAGAGGACAAAACTAAGGTCCTCTGGTGGCAACTTGGGCCTTTATATACTACTCAGGGGTTTACACTTGTGTATACTAGATCTAAGAGATATCCTGTGCATAACTATGGGGAACATGAGGAGGAGGCATGGATCAGTACTGCCTTGCCTTGAGGCAAGCAGTAATGAGGGACATGAGGATGCTGAGTCAGAGATAAGGCCATGAGGCCAAGGTGAAACATACATGAGGCAAAGGAGATTAATATGGCTGTGATGATAAGACACAGCTGAGAAGGAAGAGTGGAACATGAGGCAGACATGAGGTAGCACTGGTCTGGCCATGAGGTGAAGGTCCAGACCATGAGGAGGAATGAGCATTTAGAGGATTGTGAGATAGGGGCTAAATGCGAAATCACTCAGATAAAATCAGGAAAAATAGGAGAAGTAAAGGGAAAAATAGAGCATCTGTAACACTATCCCATCTTTAGAAATCAACTTCCAGGTGATTGAAGGGTAAGCTGCATGTTCAGATTTCCTAAGAAGGTTCACTGAAATCTGTAAAGGCAGTGAGGAAGTCTGATTGGCATAGGCAAATGTGCCAAGGGGCATTAGGATGGAGGTGATGGAATTCTTTTACAGTGTTCTGAGAACCATCAAGATTCTTCAGAGGTTCCCATGTTTGTTCTTCATTTGAATATCTCTTCCAATGGATGAGATATTCAAGGTGGTTTCGTTTAAAGCATGTGTCAACTATATAGTCAACTTTATATTCAATCTCTCTATCCTCTGTGACTTGCACAGGTCCAGAATGAAAGATGGTTTGTCCTTCAAGGTGTTCCTTGTAGGGACAAACATGAGAGATGTTCATAATGGGGTGGATTCTTATTGATTGTGGTAGGTGTAGTTCTACTGCATTATCACCAATCAATTTTGTGATGTCATATGGGCCAAGTCATCATTCCGTAAGTTTCTTAGAAGTGTGGGTTAACTTTAGATTCTTGGTTGAAAGCCAAACTTTATTGCTGATTGTATATTTAGGGGCATCTGAGTGATGTTTGTCTGCTTGGACTTTCATTTGTGATTGGGCTTTCTCTAGGTTAGCTTGGGTATTGATCAGGGTATCCTGCATAGTGGTGGTGAACTGCTCAGCAGCAGGTGCCTTTGCAACCTTTTGTTCAAAGTCCATGTGTGGCATGTAGGAACGTGTGATTTCAAAGGGTGACTTTTGGGTAGAAGCCTGCTTCTTTGCATTGTAGGAGAATTGGGCTAAAGATAGCCAATCAGCCCAATTGTTCTGTTTCTCAGCAGTGAAGAGTTGAAGATACTGCTGGAGATCTTTATTCATCTGCTCAGTCTATCCATCAGTCTGAGGATGGAATGCTGTAGATAGTTTAGGTTGAATTCCTAATTGTTTGCACAGATCTTTCATCACTTGGAAGGCAAACTGAGGGTCTATATCAGACACAATAGTGCATGGAAGGCCATGATTCTTCCACATGTGGTTTAGGTAGAGTTGAGTGGTATCCATGGTGGTGACTGTCTTGTTACAAGGAATGAATTCCACTTCCTTGGAGAATCAATCAACAACAATGAGAATGGAGTTGAAACCTTGTGACAGAGGTAGATCCATTGTGAAGTCAGCAGTGACTTCAATTCATGGCATATTCAGTAGATTTAAGGGGTGAAGCTTTCTAGGTGGTGTAATGTTGGTTGGTTTGCATCTAGCACAATGCTCACATTGTGATACATACTCTTTCATGAGAGTGTTCATTTTGGGCCAAGTATAGCTTTGTTGGATTAGATCTAAAGTCTTTTCTACTCCAGGATGTCCAGCAATTGGAGTGTCATGATGTAATTATATGACTTCCATTCATAAGGATTGGTCATCAGGGATGTAAAGTTTTCCATTTTGGTTGTGTAATAGATTGTCATCTTGTGTCTTGATTTGGTGTTTTTCTTTTAGGTTAATGACATCAGATTCTTTAAGGAGAAGGATTGCATTTTTGATTTTTGTGACTATAGCATCAGAATTAGTGGTGATATGAATGGTTTTTTGATTTTCTGTAACACTATGAAGAGAGGAAGATGGGATAACCTGTATTCCCATATTATCAGAGTCAATTCTGATAGCATGGTCTTCTTGGTGGGATAAAGCATTGGCTTTTCCCATGGTAGCACTAGGCTTATGGAGCCAATTATAGCAGAATCTAGATAAATATTGAGCCCATCAAGCTTGTCTGCAATTGAGGTCTTGGTATTTCATGAACCATTGAAGATTGGCATGATCATTCCAGATCTCAAATTCATGACATGCACCTTCAAGGTAATGACACCATTGTTTGAGGCTACAAATAACACTGAGCATTTCCTTATCAGCAATGGAATAGTTGCATTCCTCTAAGGACATGGCATGAGAGGAATATGTTGTTATGATATTGAATAATTTCAAACTTTTTACCTTACATTTTCATCGTTCAAAGATCACGTGACTGTGCACATGACCATGGGAAACATCACATGATCAAGTCCAGACTATGACATCATATGACGTCATACCTCATGTAAACCATGCCTCTTTAATCTCCATCTTTCTCTCACACAGCCCTTTTAATCTTCTCACACAAATTATACCATACATAGTAATTTAGTACATACACAGCTTGGTCTGTGCACCTCATATGTACATATAAAAGGTAGACACTTTATGACTGGATTCCCCAGTCTAATCCATTTGTATTCTCCCTCCAATAACTCATTGCCTTGGTCTACTGGCCATTGTAGGGTTAGGGATAGTGCAGATAACGACTTGACCCACCTGATTCGTTCAGCCAGGACACGTGTAGCCTGCAAGGTAGTTCTGTCCTGAGCCTTGTGGTTGGTGTAAAAGCTAATCATAACACTTGGATTAGACTGCTATACACAATGCTCAGATCCCAGAGCTAAGGGAAAGTTTCGGATTCATATGCAGGCCCAGCGTTAAGGGACACGAGTAGACCACCACTTGAAGGGGTAGAGAAAAGAACTCTTGAAACTCTTGCATATACACTTAGTCTGGCATTTATAAATAAGGATAACGTTGCTACCGGGCATAGTGCACTAGCCCCCCTTCTTCAGTGGGTGTTGATTGAAGCGTACAGTGGTACTATGATAGTGTACCTGGGTTCTCGTGATTACCCATAATGTCACGACTGACGAGGGCAGTATTTCCTTGTGCTGTAGTAAAAGCACTTCCAGTTCCCCCCATCCGACTTCATTATTCTGTTCCTCTATGATGATTTGTTTTTCAACAGTTCCCCAGATTCAGGTTGGAAGATACCTGAAAGTAAGAAACTACAAGGGTGCTGCAAGCACAAAACTTATACAAGGGACCCTAAAAAGGTTTGAACTCTTACCCACTGACACGCTTTTGCTGTTTATGGCATTCCACATTTCTGCACCTACCTCTGTCCTCTTTCCTCTCTAAAAAAGGTCTGCTGATATGTCTTGGGTGGATCTCAACGATCTCGTCACAAGGCTCAAGGCCCTAAGCCTTGCCAAGGAGTGTGACTCAGTCACGAAGAAAATTGCTGATCCAGGCAACTGGAACAGCGATAGATCCACATTCCGCTCTTGGTGGATCAAGCTGCACCTATGGATTTCGGCACAAAAATGGAAGTCTGACAAGGTTCTAACCATTGCAGTCTTCTCAAGGTTAGAAGGAAAAGCCGAGGATTATGCAAGGCTTTCATTAGAATATTTCCTCAAAGAAGAAGACATAAAAGATCGCGATGGTGACAGGCTGGGTGATAAGGCATGGCCAACTTGGGATGTGCTCCAAGCAAGCATAAAAAAGCAGTTCCAAATAGATGTCATAGCTCACGAGGCCTTAAAGAAACTGGAGGCCTTTAAACAGAATGGCCACCCCATTGATACCTTCCTCCAAAAGTTTGACATCCTCCACAAAGAAGTGGAGATTGATGACCATCATGTGGCCACACCACTGAAAAGAGCAGTAGATTTTAAGATTTATGAAAAGTGCTGCATGAACTCTCCGAGCAAGGAACACGAATACAGAGAGCTTTTGGAAGCTTATTGGCCCATAGGAAGGGCCTTTGAGCAAATGGCTATCGAAAGAGGGCCTCCACATTTTATTCCGCGATCATCCTTCCCCCCCTGCTCATATCCTCCACCTCGAGAGCAACCCTCTCAACCCTCTCAACCACAATTCACAGCGGTTGGCATGCAACCGGGCCGAGGTGCCCCCATGGAAATATCGGTCCAGCAGGCTGGACCTTCAAAAGACACAAGAACATGTTTCCACTGTGGGAAGCCAGGGCACATAAAGCCTAATTGCCCAACCAACCCCTTCCGTCGTCAAGCTCGTCTGCCTCAAACAAAGCAAATGATTTGGGACTGGAATCAAGGCGCTTATGTGGCACAATACTCAGGAGAAAATGAGTATCCCCAGTTTTTTAACCAACAACCTCAGATCAACCAACACTACACTGGATGACCTCTTCCTCCCCCTCCCGCAGCTGCAGTGGTACCGAATGCAGCACAAGGCCAAACTTATATCTCCGAAGAAGCGGAGGCATACTATCACGATAAGTTTGAGGTTGAAGCCAAGGCAAGAGCGGCCACAGCTTTAAAAGGACAAAGCCAATGATCGATGAGGGTGATCGGTGGCTTGGACTCAGCTTGAACAATTTCTCTACTTTAGTTGATTGTATGGACAACGATTTCCCTATTTCTGACATTTCCTCTGTACTACATAAATTAAATGAAAACTCCGAAAGAGCGTCTCTTTTGAGCATGGCACTAGAAGATAATAGTGTGCTTAATTCCCTTCTAAGACAACAAAAAATATCTTCTATTTATAAACCCCTCAAAGTCGTTCTGAACTGTGCATCGACGTTGTCATTCAGTGGAGAGTTATCACTTGAGACCATCATTACATGCAAGGTTAACGACAGCTGGGCGCGATACCAGTTCAAATCTCTTTTGGACTCAGGTGCGTCTCACACTTTCATTGACTCAGACTATGTTTTATGACACGGAATTCCTACTTATAATATTGAACGCCCAATTAAGATACACAACGCAGATGGATCGAAAGGAGCTATTGGACCGATTCGTCATGCGGTAACACTGATTGTGGAAGTTCAAGGACATTACGAAGTCATAGATGCTTATGTTTCTAAATTAGGAACCCATAGAATGATCATTGGATATGATTGGCTAGTCCGTCATAACCCCGAGATTGACTGGGTTAAAAAGACTCTTTCTTTCCCACAATGCACTTCCTTCTGTAAAGTTATGGGCTTAGGACCTATTGCCTCTCCTATCACACCTACTATACATACTATAGAGGAAGGACTAAAGGAGAAAGTACCACTAACCTATCACGAATTTCTAGATGTCTTCTTGGAGAAAGAATCTGAAAGAATGCCGCTCAGGAAGCCTTGGGACCACGCAGTGGATCTTAAAGAAGATTTCGTTCCAAAAAAGGGTCAAGTAATTCCCCTTTCAGACACAGAAATGGACGAAGTCAGGGCATTCCTAGAAAAGGAATTCAAGAAGGGGTACATCAAACCTTCAAAGTCTCCACAGACATCTCCCGTGTTTTTTATTCCCAAAAAAGATGGCAAGAAAAGAATGGTCATCGACTATCGATATTTCAATGAAGGAACCATAAAAAATTCATATCCTTTACCTTTGATCTCCCAGCTAATTGACAGGCTCAAGAATGCTGACTTGTTTACTGCAATAGACTTGTGCTGGGGTTATAACAACGTCCGGATCAAAGAAGGCGATGAATGGAAAGGAGCGTTTGTAATGCCTCTTGGTGCCTATGAATCAATCATAATGTATTTTGGAATGACCAACTCACCTTCTACATTCCAACAGATGGTTAACGATATATTCAATGACATATATGCTGTTGTTGTAATTTATATTGATGATATTTTAGTATTCACTTTAGGAAAATCCAAGGAACAACATGAAGACGTAGTAAAAGAAGTTCTTCGTTGACTATGAGAAAATGACTTGTACATCAAGCCAGAAAAGTGTCATTTCTCACAGGAAAAGGTCGATTTCCTTGGAATGGTAGTATCTAAAAAGGGGGTAGAGATGCAGTCAAAGAAGGTCGCAGGGGTCCTGGATTGGCCTGTCCCTACTCAGCTAAAGCAACTCCAAGGATTCCTTGGACTTTGTAACTATTATAGATATTTCATAGAAAGCTTTGTGAAAATCACATGACCTCTGAATGATCTTACCAAGAAAGACGTTCCGTTCATATGGGGTCCCAATCAACAAAAGGCTTTCAATAACTTCAAGAAAAAATTCACGGAAGTGCCACTTCTCACTTACCCCAATCAAGATCAAGAAGTGCATGTGGAAACCGATGCTTTGGACATCGCTACTGGAGCTGTGCTCTCAACCTTATATAAAGATGGACTTTGGCAACCTATCGCCTTCATTTCCCACTCCTTCAACAGCGCTGAGCGCAATTACCCTGTCTATGACAAGGAACTGCTAGCAGTAATCCGAGCGCTAGAAGAATGGCACCATTATCTTATTGGTCGACCCAACTTTGAGATTTGGATGGATTACAAAAATCTCAAGTACTGGAAGAAACCACAAACATTATCTGGAACACAAGCTTGCTGGCATGCACTACTTCAAGAATTCAACTATGTGTTTGTGTATAAACCAGGGTCGTCAAATGGTCGAGCAGATGCTTTATCTCACAGACCTGACCATGGTGATGCAGTACAGGATCACAACCAAAATATCACCATTCTTCCTCCTTCAGTTTTCATTAATAATATTGAACTTTCTTCTACCTTTTACGATAAAATACAAAAAGAATCAAAAAATATGAACTGTGATACCATAGACAATTTCCTTTTCTATTCTGATTTGAATATTTTCAAAAATGAAAACAATAAAGTTTTCATACCACCCTCTTTACATACAGAGCTTATAACTTTATGCCATGATTCTCCTATTGCCGGTCATGGAGGTCATTCAAAGACTATACACACTCTTACTCGTTACTTTTCGTGGCCTGGTGTCACCAAAGACGTCAAAAATTACATAGATCACTGCCAGGTGTGCGCCCTCACGAAGAGTAAGCAAAAAGCACCCACTGGCAAACTTATGCCCCTTCCTGCTGCTAAAAAACCATGGGAAGATCTCTCTGTAGATTTCATTACAGGACTTCCTCCTTCTAATAATTACATGGCTATCTGCATTGTCATTGATCGATTTTCTAAAGAAGTCGTTTTCATTCCTACTTACAATACATGTTCTTCAAAAGATCTAGCTATTCTATTTAGAGATCACGTGTGGTGCACACACAGATT
This sequence comes from Butyriboletus pseudospeciosus, assembly GCA_038093775.1. Lineage (NCBI taxonomy): Eukaryota > Fungi > Basidiomycota > Agaricomycetes > Boletales > Boletaceae > Butyriboletus > Butyriboletus pseudospeciosus. The sequence goes on along the minus strand of JBBPSW010000299.1, from coordinate 5,126 downwards.
ACCTTCCACTCTTGTTTTGGACAGAGGACCTCAGTTTGTATCTGCCTTTATCCAAGAGCTTTGTAAGCTTCTTGGCATAAACCAAAAAATTTCCACGGTGTTATAATATGAATATTTTCAAACTTTTTCCACCTTACATTTTCATCGCTTATATCATGTGACTGTGCACATGACCGTGGGAAACATCACATGATCAAGTCCAGACCTATGACATCATATGACGTCATACCTCATGTGTACCATGACTCTTTAATTTCCACTCTTCTCTCACAGCCCCTTTAATCTCTGTTTATTTCTTCTCACATGAATATTACCATACATGGTAGATTAGTACATGCACAGCTTGGTCCGTGCTCTCTCATCATATGTATATAAAGTAGACACTTTATGACTGGATTCCCCAGTCTAATCCACTTGTATTCCTCTTTGAGTCATTGCTCTGACCATCTGGTCACCGTAGACTCTGAGTATTACGGACTAAGACTTCCCACCTGATTTGCTCAGCCAGATCCTTATTGTGTGGTCTGCAAAGCATTGTCTGAGCCTTGTGGTTTCGTTTCGGTGTCCCGACTCGTAACACTTGGATTAGACTGCTATACACAACGCTCGGTTTCCAGAGCTAAGGGAAGTTTCGGATTCATACATGGGCCCAGCATTAAGGGACATATGAGTAGACCACCACTTGAAGGGGTAGAGAAAAGAACTCTAGAAACTCTTGCATATACACTTAGTCCGGCATTTATAAATAAGGATAATGTTGCTACCGGGCATAGTGCACTAGCCCCCTTTCTGTAGTGGGTGTCGACTACAGCATACGGTGATACTATGATAGTGTATCCAGGTTCACATGATTACCTGTGACGTCACATCTGACGAGGGCAGTATTCTCTTGTGCTGTAGTAACGCACTTCCGGTTCCCCCACCCTGACTTCATCATTGATCCATTCTCCGATTTGTTATTTCCTGACAGTACCCCAGAGTCAGGTTGCAAGATACTTGACAGTAAGGTACAACAAGGGCGCAAAACACGCAAAACCTGCATCCAAGACCCCAAGAAAGTTCGAATCCTCACCCACTGATCTGCTTTTGCCATCTATGGCATCCCCCACTTCCAAACCTACCTTCACCCCCGATTTTCTTTAAAGAAGACCCGACGATATGTCTCAGGTAGATTTAGATGATTTGGTGTCAAAACTTGAGGCTCTTACCCTCGACAAGGAGCATGACTCGATCACGAAGAAAATCGCTGATTCAGGCAGCTGGAACGGCGAATGGTCCACCTTCCACTCTTGGTGGATCAAACTGCACCTTTGGATTTCTGCGCAAAAATGGAAAAACAACAAAATTCTAACCATTGCCGTCTTCTCACAGTTAGAAGGGAAGGCTGAGACCTACGCTTGGCTATCTTTAGAATACCTCCTTGACGAAAAAGACACCAAGGATTGCAATGGAGACCAATTGGGCGAATTGGCATGGCCTATCTGGGAAGTGCTCCAAGTGAGCATAAAGAAACACTTCCAGATAGACATCATGGCCCATGAGGCTTTGAGGAAATTGGAGGTCCTTAAACAAAATGGCCACCCCATAGATATGTTTTTAGAGAAGTTCGACATTCTGCGAAAGGAAGCAGAAATCGATGACCTTCACGTGGCAATCCTGCTAAAAAGAGCAGTAGACTTTAAAATATATGAAAAGTGCCGCATGAACTCCCTGTCGAGAGAACGTGAATATGGAGAACTTCTCGAAGCTTATTGGCCCATAGGAAGGGCCTTTGAGCAAATGGCTATTGAAAGGGGCCCTCCCAAATTTATCCCGCGATCATCCTTCCCCCCCCGCTCCTATTCACCATCACGACCTCCACCACCGCAATTTACAGCGGTTGGTATGCAACCGGGCTGCGGTGCCCCTATGGAAATAGGTGTCCAACAAGCTAAACCAACAATGGACACAAGGACCTATTTCCGCTGTGGGAAACCCAGGCATATTAAGCCTAATTGCCCGACCAACCCCTTCCACCATCAACCTTGTCCGCCTCAAGCGAGGCAAATGATCTGGGACTGGAATCAAGGCACTTACGTGCAACCACCGGCAGAAAATGAGTATGCCATGTTTTTTAATTACCAGCAACCCCAGATTAATCAACAATATACTGGACGACCTCTCCCTATTCCTCCCGTTGCTGCAATGGTACCAAATGCAGCCCAAGGCCAAGCTTGGATGACCAAAGAGGCGGAAGCCTACTATCGGGACAAGTTTGAGGTTGAATCAAAGGCTAGAGCAGCTGATGCTTTAAAAGGACAAAGCCACTGATCGATGAGGGTGATCAGCAGCTTGGACTTAGCTCGAACACTACTACTTCTAATTTAGTTGACTGTATCGACTCTGATTTCCCTATTTCTGATTTGTCCTTTGTACTATGAAACTTAAATGAAAACTCCGACAAGGCGTCTCTTTTGAGCGTGGCACTGGAAGAAAATAGTGTGCTTAATTCCTTGATAAAACAACAAAAAATATCTTATATTTATAAACCCCTTAAAGTAACACTTAACCGAGCATCGACTTTGTCATTCGGCGGAGAACTCTCGCTTGAGACAGTCATCACATGCAAGGTTAATGACCAATGGTCGCATTACCGTTTCAAATCCCTTTTGAACTCAGGAGCTTCTCATACTTTTATTGATTCAGACTACATATGAAGACACGGTATACCTTATTATGAGATTGAACACCCGATTAAGATACATAACGTGGATGGAACAGAAGGAGCTATCGGACCAATCCATCATGCGGTAACCCTGATCGTGGAAGTTCAAGGACATTATGAAGTAAAAGACGCTTACATATCCAAGTTAGGAACACACAGGATGATCATCGGATATGACTGGCTAGTCCATCATAACCCCAAGATTGACTGGGTGAAAAAGACTCTCTTTCCCTCACTGCACATCCTTTTATAAAGTTATGGGCTCAGAACCTATTGCCATTCCTCCTATGAACCCTACTATATGTACTATAGAAGAAGGACTCAAAGAAAAAGTGCCAGCCACTTACCATGAATTTTTAGATGTCTTTTCAGAACAAGAATCCGAACGAATGCCACTTAGGAAACCCTGGGATCATGCAATAGATCTCAAGGAAGATTTCATTCCAAAGAAGGGTAGAGTCATCCCACTCTCGGATGTCAAAATGGATGAAGTCCACACATTCATCGACAAACAACTCAAAAAGGGATATATCAAACCCCGAAATCTCCGCAAACAGCACCAGTATTCTTTATTCCAAAAAAAGATGGTAAAAAACGAATGGTCATGGACTACCACTATTTAAATGAAGGCACAATCAAGAATTCGTATCCCTTACCTTTGATTTCGCAGTTAATTGACAGGCTCAAGAATGTGGACATGTTTACTGCAATGGATTTGCACTGGGGATATAACAATGTTTGAATCAAGGAAGGAGACGAATGAAAGGCAGCATTTGTAACGCCCATTGGAGCCTACAAACCAACCGTAATGTATTTCGGCTTAACTAATTCCCCTCCCACTTTTCAACAGATGGTCAATGACATCTTCAATGACATGTATGCCGTTGTAGTAATTTATATTGACGATATTTTAGTCTTCACATCAGGCAAGACCAAGGAACAACACAAAGACATTGTCAAAGAAGTTCTTTGTCGACTTTGAGAAAACGACCTATACATCAAACCAGAAAAATGTCATTTCTTGCAGGAAAAAGTTGATTTCCTTGGTATGGTTGTCTCTAAAAAGGGGGTAGAAATGCAATCCAAGAAGGTTGCAGGGGTCATAGATTGGCCCATCCCCACTAGACTAAAACTGCTTCAAGGCTTTCTAGGTTTATGTAATTATTATAGACAATTCATAGAAGGTTTTGCTGAGATTGCATGCCCCCTGAACGATCTTACCAAGAAAGACATTCCGTTCACGTGGGGATCCGATCAACAAGAAGCTTTCGATAAATTAAAAAAGAGATTCATGGAAGTGCCACTTCTCACCTATCCAAACTGAGATCAAGAAGTGCGCATAGAAACCAATGCCTCAGACATCACTACTGGAGCCGTGCTCTCTACCTTATGTGAAGATGGGAACTGGTGACCCATTGCTTTCATTTCACATTCCTTCGACAGCGCTGAGCACAATTATCCTATATATGACAAAGAACTGCTAGCAGTTATTAAAGTGTTAGAAGAATGGTGACATTACCTAATTGGTAGACCCAACTTCAAGATCTGGACCAACCACAAGAATCTCGAATATTGGAAAAAACCACAGATGCTATCTGGACATCAAGCATGCTGGCACGCTCTCCTTCAAGAATTTAACTATTCGTTTGTTTACAAACCAGGTTCTTCAAATGGTAGAGCTGATGCTTTATCTCGACGACCTGATCATGGTGATGCGGTGCAAGACCATAATCAGAATGTTACTGTACTTCCTCCTTCCATTTTCATTAATAACGTACAACTCTCTTCTTCCTTTTACGATAAATTACAAAAAGAATCAAAAGACATGAATCTTGATTCAATTGACAATTTCCTTTTCTATGCCGATATGTCTATTTTCAAAAATGAAAACAACAAAGTTTTCATACCACCCTCCTTACATACTGAACTCATAACTTTATGTCACGACTCTCCTATCGCTGGTCATGGAGGTCACTCTAAAACTATTCACACTCTCTCTTGTTACTTCTTGTGGCCTGGTGTCACAAAAAACATAAAAACTTATGTAAATCATTGCCAGGTGTGTGCCCTCATGAAGGGTAAGCAAAAAGCACCCACTGGCAAACTTATGCCCCTTCCCATCGCTAAAAGACCATGGGAAGATCTTTCAGTCGATTTCATTACTGGACTCCCTATCTCCAATACTTTTATGGCTATCTGTGTTGTCATAGATTGATTTTCTAAAAAAGTCGTATTCATACCTACCTATGATACTTGTTCCTCAAAGGACCTTGCTATCTTATTCAGAGACCACATCTGGTGTATGCATGGCCTCCCCTCTACACTCGTTTTGGACAGAGGTCCCCAATTCGTATCCACCTTTACCCAAGAGCTTTGTAAGCTTCTTGATGTAAAACAGAAAATTTCCATGGCCTACCACCCC
>JBBPSW010000296.1:0-13251 GCA_038093775.1 Butyriboletus pseudospeciosus | reverse complement strand
ATCGTGTGCTTAATTCCCTTTTAAAACAACAAAAAATATCTTCTATCTATAAACCCCTCAAGGTGACGCTGAGCCGTGCATCGACTTTGTCATTCGGCGGAGAACTTTCGCTTGAGACAGTCATCACATGCAAAGTAAATGACCAATGGTCACGTCACCGTTTTCCTTCTCTTCTTGACTCTGGTGCTTTCCATACTTTTATTGATCAGGACTACGTACGACGACATGGAATTCCTTACTATAATATTGAACGCCCAATCAAGATACATAACGCTGACGGTACAGAAGGAGCTATCGGACCTATCCGTCATGCGGTAACTTTGATTGTGGAGGTTCAAGGACATTATGAAGTAATAGACGCTTACATATCTAAATTAGGAACACACAGGATGATTATCGGATATGACTGGCTAGTCCGTCATAACCCCGAAATCAACTGGGTGAAAAAGACTCTTACTTTCCCACGCTGTACTTCATTTTGTAAAGTTATGGGCTCAGGACCTATTGCCATACCTCCTACAAACCCTACGATACGTACGATAGAAGAAGGACTAAAGGACAAAGTTCCAGAAACTTACCATGAATTTTTAGATGTCTTCTCGGAAGAAGAATCCGAACGAATGCTGTTATGCAAACCATGGGATCACGCAATCGATCTCAAAGAAGACTTCGTTCCCAAAAAAGGAAGAGTCATCCCACTGTCTGATGTCGAAATGGACGAAGTACGAACGTTCATCGACAAACAGCTCAAAAAGGGATATATCAAACCTTCGAAGTCCCCGCAAACGGCACCCGTATTCTTCATTCCGAAAAAGGACAGCAAAAAACGAATGGTAATGGACTACAGATATTTAAATGAAGGCACCATAAAGAATTCCTATCCTCTACCTTTAATTTCGCAGCTAATTGACAGGCTCAAGAATGCTGACCTCTTTACCGCAATGGACTTGCGATGGGGTTACAACAACGTGCGAATTAAAGAAGGCGACGAATGGAAAGCAGCGTTTGTAACGCCTATTGGAGCCTACGAACCAACGGTTATGTATTTCGGTTTGACCAACTCACCTCCCACTTTTCAACAGATGGTCAACGATATCTTCAACGATATGTATGCAACGGTAGTTATTTATATTGACGACATTTTAGTCTTCACTTCTGGCAAGACAAAGGAACAACACGAGGAAGTAGTCAAAGAAGTCCTACGATGACTTAGAGAAAATGACTTGTACATCAAGCCTGAAAAATGTCATTTCTCTCAAGAAAAAGTAGACTTCCTCGGTATGGTTGTTTCTAAAAAGGGGGTAGAAATGCAATCCAAGAAGGTTGCTGGAGTCATTGATTGGCCTACCCCCACAAGACTAAAACAACTGCAAGGATTCCTTGGACTATGTAATTATTATAGACGCTTCATACAAGACTTCGCACAGATCGCCCGGCCTTTGAACGACCTTACCAAGAAAGATCAACCGTTCATCTGGGGTAACGATCAAAAAGAAGCCTTCAATAACTTAAAAAAGAAATTCACCGAAGCTCCCCTCCTCGCGTATCCAAACAGAGATCAAGATATACACGTAGAAACCGACGCTTCGGATATCGCAACAGGAGCTGTGCTCTCAACATTATGCCAAGATGGTAACTGGCGTCCCATCGCCTTCATTTCTCATTCCTTCGATAGCGCAGAGCGCAACTATCCTATTTATGATAAAGAATTACTTGCAGTCATTCGAGCCTTAGAAGAATGGCGACACTACCTTATTGGTAGACCGAATTTCGAGATTTGGACAGATCACAAAAATCTCGAATACTGGAAGAAACCTCAAACTCTTTCAGGACATCAAGCACGCTGGCACGCGCTTTTGCAAGAATTCAACTACACTTTTGTTTATAAACCTGGTTCATCAAACGGTCGAGCCGACGCTTTATCTCGTCGACCTGATCATGGTGATGCTGTGCAAGACCATAACCAGAATATTACTGTACTACCACCTTCCGTCTTCATTAATAATGTACAATTATCTTCTTCCTTTTACGAAAATCTACAAAAAGAATCAGAAAAAATGAATCTCAACTCGATAGACAATTTCCTTTTCTTCTCTGATATGTCTATTTTCAAAAATGAAAACAACAAAGTTTTCGTTCCACCCTCTTTACGTACACAACTCATAACTTTATGTCACGACTCTCCGATTGCAGGACACAGAGGTCATTCTAAAACTATTCACACTCTTACACAATACTTTTCGTGGCCTGGTGTCACCAAAGACGTTAAAAATTACATAGACCATTGCCAGGTGTGCGCCCTCACGAAGGGTAAGCAAAAAGCACCCACTGGCAAACTTATGCCACTTCCCGCCGCTAAGCGACCATGGGAAGACCTCTCTGTTGATTTCATCACCGGACTTCCTCCTTCAAATAATTATACAGCTATTTGTGTAATCGTTGATCGATTTTCTAAAGAAGTTGTTTTTATTCCCACATACGATACTTGTTCTTCCAAGGACTTAGCTATATTATTCCGAGACCACGTGTGGTGTACACATGGACTCCCCTCCACTCTTGTCTCCGATCGAGGACCCCAATTCGTTTCTGCATTCACTCAAGAGCTTTGTAAGCTTCTTGGAGTTCAACAAAAGATTTCCACGGCTTATCACCCACAAACGGATGGCCAAACAGAGCGCGTAAACAGAGATTTAGAACAATATCTCCGCGCTTATGTTGGAAAGAAACAGAACGAATGGGTGGATTGGTTAAAGATGGCTCAATTCTCGCACAACAATACTGTAACTACAGCTACCGGAGAAATTCCTTTCAATATCACACGAAACTATGCTCCACGAATGGGTTTCGAAGGAAAATTATCTGGATTCACTAAAGAAGTCGGTAGAAGCCATCGAGAAATAGAAGAAGCTCTGGAAGCTACATGCGAGAGGATGATCACCTCTTCCGATAAAAAACGATCAGATGCACCCGAATATTCTATTGGTCAGCAAGTCTGGCTATCAACCGATAAATTAAAACTTCCTTATACGGCGAAAAAGTTAACGCAAAAGTGGATTGGACCTTACGCTATCATCAAGGTCCTCCCTAATGCGGTCACGCTCAACCTTCCCAATCATGTTCACATTCATCCCACCGTGAACATCTCTCGCGTCAAACCTTATAGAGAAACGTTGCCCGGTCAACCTAAATCTCGCCCTGACGCGATCGAGATTGACGAAGAAGGAGAAGAGCAATTCGAAATAGACTATATTGCCGCTTCTAGAATGAAGAACAGGAAGCTAGAATATTTAGTGCATTGGAAGGGTTATGATGAAACCGACTGCACATGGGAATCAAGCGATATCATCAACACTGCACCAGATGCAGTCGCCGATTTCCACAAATCTAACCCTTCCGCTCCTTGCAAACTTCGCGGCTTGTCTGCAGCTTCCTTCGCTATGTTATTCCAACCTTTCGAAAACCTCACGGAAAATGAGAAAACACCGACTCGCCTGGAATTCGAGTCCTAAAAAGGGGGTAATGTTATAATATGGATAATTTTCAAAACTTTTTACCTTACAACTTTCATCGCTCATATCACGTGACTGTGCACGTGACTGTGGGAACTATCACATGATCAAGTCCAGACCTATGACATCATATGACATGTGTACCATGACTTCTTCATTTCCGCTATTCTCTCACACAGCCCCTTTAATCTCCGTTTATCTTCTCACACGTATATTACTATACTTAGTAAATTAGTACACACACAGCTTGGTCCGTGCACATTCTCCTCATGTATATAAAGAAGACACTTTGTGACTGGAATCCCCAGTCTAATCCATTTGTATTCTCCTCCAATAACCTCATTGCCTTGGTCGTCTGGCCATTGTAGGGGTTAGGATAGTACGGACGACGACTCTACCCACCTGATTCATTCAGCCAGGACTTGTGTAGCCTGCAAGCCAGACTGAGCCTTGTGGATTGATTGCGATAACCAAGCTTTCATTACAGCCCTAACCTGGGCAACTACCTTCTGTCAGAAGGCCCTCTCCGGAACAACCATGAACATGGGAACCTTCACCACCTTCATCACGGACTTTGAAATCTCGTTCAAACATCATGACTTGACTGGTAATGCAGTCACCTGGCTCTCCACTAAATGAATGATACAAAAAGCCAACAACACCTACACCCCTACCCTGATGGAGTACATCTCCAACTTCCAGAACCATGTCACTTTTACTGAAATAAGCAATCTCAATGTCCTGATTGGCTACTTCTCAGCTGGAATCCCCCAATCCCTCATGAGATGAATCATGTCCATGGATACCATCTCCACCACCATCCTCGAATGGTACAAGAAGGCTGTCCACTTCCAAACCCAATGGGAGCGGGCAGAGGAGATTGCCCAGTACAACAACCGCCCCAACCAACACATCTACCACTCGTTCTCCTCATCCACCTGACCCTCTGCCCCCACCAAGGACCCCAATGTGATGGATGTGGACACCATCTTCATACCCAAGCTCACCCCTACTGAATAGAAGAAATGCACTGAACTGAAACTCTGCTTCCGATGCTGCCAACCTGGCCATATTTTGTTCAACTGCACCATGTTCCCCAACAAGAAGGCGCCAGCCAAGAAAATCCAAATGGTGGAGATAGAAAAACAAGAAGAAGAAGTAGTAGGAAACATCTCCATGGGTTTTTAACCAGGGAAGCGCCATCAACACACTCTTCCCCTTCTTGTTCCACTTATGTAACAGTATCCTCTGAGACCAATGCATTATGGATCTCCATCTCCCTGTTACCCATGAATGAAGTGAAAGCCATTGAAACCCATGCTCTAGTCGATAGCGGAGCTGAGATATCCTACATTGACATGGACTTCATCCTGAAACACCAAATCCCCACAACCCACCTCCTCTAACCCATCAAAGCTCGCAATGCAGACAGATCCCCCAACCAGAATGGCCTAATATGCCAGATTTGCACTCTGTTTGTTGACATCAATGGCACACTCTCCCAAGTCCCCCTCCATGTACTCTCCTGCTGAAAAGAGAACATTATTCTTGGGCAACCATGGCTAAGGGAGCACAATCCCTCAATTGACTGGACTGGACCATCCATGACCCTCAACACCTCCTGCGATGTCTCCCCTCTATACTGCTCCATGCAGACTAAAGTCCCCTTCAAGCATGCCACTCCCACCCCTGCCCATGTCAGAGTAAACCTCACCACTTGTCACCACCTCTGTACCTTCCTTCAATCAAAGGACAACGAAACCCACTGCTCCACCAACATATCCATCAACCAAGTCACCATCGCCACAGAACTTGCTGACCAGGCCAAACCAAAACCTAAAGCCACCATCCCTCCCTAATACCTTGAATTCTCCTTGGTCTTCTCGAAAGAAGCCCATGACCACATTCCCCTGTCTTGCCCCTGTGGCCATGAAATCCACACCAAAGACATCTTCGTCCCCAAGATAGGCAAGGTGTACCCCCTCTTCCCACCAGAACTGATGGTGGCTGATGACTTCATCGATAAACACCTTCACAATGGCAAGATCCATCCCTCCAATTCTCCACAAGCCTCCCCCTTCTTCTTTGTCAAAAAGAAGACTGGTGACCTTTGTCCCTGCCAGGACTACCGATACATTAATGAATACACCATTCGGGATGCATACCCCCTTCTCCTCATCTCCTCCCTGATCGACAAACTCTGGGATTCCTCTGTCTTCACCAAGTTTGATGTTTGCTGGAGCTACAACAACATCTGTATCAAAGATGGGCACCAATGGAAAGCCACCTTCATCATCCACTGAGGCCTCTTTGAACCAACAGTCATGTTCTTTGGTCTCTGCAATTTGCCTGTGACCTTCCAATGCTTCATGAATGATGCTTTTTGTGACATGATCACCGAAGGATGGCTCATTATCTATATGGATGACCTTCTGATATTCTTCTCCAACCCCACTGTCCACACTGAGTGAACCAAGCATGTCCTCCAGCACATAGTCGAACATGACCTCCACCTCAAACTGGAAAAGTGTACCTTTGCCACTTTAGAAGTGGAGTACCTGGGGGTAATCCTCTCCCCAAACCGAATTGCAATGGATCCCATTAAGCTTGACAGCATCACCAAGTGGCCAACTCTGACCAAAGTTGCCCATGTCCACTCCTTCCTTGGTTTTGCCAACTTCTACTGCTGTTTTATTCATAACTACTCAACCATCGCCCATCCCTCCTCAACCTCACTAAACTCCACCACCCTTGGAACTGGTTCCTGGATTGTCAACATGCCTTCGACACTCTGAAATCATGGTTTCTCTCCTACCCAGTCCTCCACTTCCCTGACTTCTCTGCCCCATTCACTGTTGCCACCGACACCTCGAAGTTCGCCTCTGGTGCCATTCTCCTCCAGACTGACACTAATGGCGACTGGCACCTGTGTTCATACCTCTCCCAATCCTTCTCCCCAGCAGTGTTATGCATAGCATACAAGGATGGAATCCAATTACTAGTTATCTCTCTAGGTGATGCTCACGAAGAGACCAATGTCAAGAGAGCATAACGTTCCTGGATTTGTAGGACTAGGCTCGAAGGAGATAGTGTCGACAGACACTTGTAGGACTTAGTGACTCAAGGATGATTCCAGATGCTAATGCTAGTATTGCGAAAGAAGATCAAGAATGAGGTACAAGGGTAATCTGAGAGACTAGTTATAGGATCAAGATATGTGCACGGACCAAGCCAAGAAAGGAAAGAAAGACAGAGATGAAAGATAAGGGAACAAGTCAGAGTGGAGATGAAAGGCTGGGATGGGAGTCAATTGAGGAGGTGAAATGAAATGGAATCCATGGTAACAAGAAGAAGGTAACTCGTGTTGGAAACATGGGTGGTTCGTCAAGTGTGATGGTAAGAGTATTCTGAGAAAAGAAGTATTCGATGAAAGAGAATGAAAATTGTAACATTACCCTCTTCATACAATTGAATCCCTGGTTCAATAAGCAACCCCTGTTCCAGCCAAGCACTAGGCTGAAGGTCCAGAGGTTCGTCCATAAATAGAGGCTGCCTGGGATGGGAAAAGACGTTCAAATGGACAATCGCTAACGATGTGGCCAGCTTGAGAGCATAAGCCACAATTGTGATTGTTATAATATGGATAATTTTCAAACTTTTCAACCATATCATTTCTTTGTTCATATCACATGACTGTGCACGTGACCATGGGAACCATCACATGACCAAGTCTAGACTATGACATCATATGACATCATACCTCATATATACCACGTCTATTTCATTTCTGCTTTCTTCCCACACAGCCCCTTTAATCTCTGTACTTTCTCTCACACATATATTACTATATAAAGTAGAATAGTACACGCACAGCTTGGTCCGTGCGCATTCTCCTCATGTATATAAAGTAGATACTTTGCGACTGGAATCCCCAGTCTAATCCACTTGTATTCTCCTCCAATAACCTCATTGCCTTGGTCATCTGGCCATTGTAGGGGTTAGGATAGTACGGACTAAGACTCTACCCCACCTGATTCGTTCAGCCAGGACCTGTGTAGCCTGCGAGTTAGCCAAGCCTTGTGGACTCGTTTGCGATAACCAAGCATTCGTTACACTTGGATTAGACTAGTATACACAACGCTTGGATCCCAGAGCTAAGGGAATAGTTTCGGATATCATACGCGGGCCCAGCGTTAAGGGACAAGAGTAGACCACCGCTTGAAGGGGTAAAGACAAACACTTTACAAACGTTTTGTTATACGCTTAGTCCAGCGTCAGAAATAAGGATAAAGTTGCTACCGGGCATAGTGCACTAGCCCCCTTTCTGTAGTGGGTGTCGACTACAGCGTACGGTGATACTACGATAGTGTATCCAGGTTCACGTGATCACCTGTGACGTCACATCTGATGAGGGCAGTATTCCCTTGTGCTGTAGTAAAGCACTATCCGGTTTCCCCCCCCGACTTCATCATTCCGTTCCTATACAACGACCTGTTTTTTGATTCGGCCCCAGAGTCTGGTTGCAAGATACCGGACAGTAAGGCACAAGGGCGCAGGAAGCGCAAGACATATCCTCAGAACCCTAAATTCATTTGACCCCTCGCTCCCCGCTCCGCCTTTGCCATCCATGGCATTCCTCATTTCCGAACCTACCTCTGACCCCGCTTCCTTTTAAAGAAACCCCGCCGATATGTCCCGAATTGACATTGACGATTTGGTTTCCCACCTGGAGACGTTGACCCTCCAAAAAGAAAAAGAATCGGTCACAAAGAAAATTGCCGACCCAGGTAACTGGAACGGCAATAGGTCCACTTTCAGAGCATGGTGGATAAAATTGCGCCTTTGGGTTTCCGCGCAGAAATGGAAATCAAACAAGATTCTCACCATCGCCATCTTCTCACGATTAGAGGGAACGGCAGAAGATTACGCAAGGCTCTCCTTGGAGTATTACCTTGGAGAAGAGGACACCATCAACTCAGATGGAGATAGGCTAGGCGAAAAAGCTTGGCCATCATGGGAGGACTTACAAAACAGTGTCAAGTCCCAATTTAAGATCGACATCATGGCCCACGAGGCCTTAAAAAAGCTAGAAGCCTTGAGACAGAACGGTCAAGCGATTGACACGTTCTTACAAAAATTTGATATCTTGAAGAAGGAAGCTGAAATTTATGACTCACATGTGGCAGTCCTGCTCAAACGAGCAGTTAACTTCAAAATTTATGAAAAATGCCGTATGAACAGCCCTTCAAGAGATTTCGAATACCACGAGCTCTTGGCAGCATACAGGCCCATAGGAAGGGCCTTCGAACAAATGACGATCGAACGAGGTCCTCCCAGATTCGTCCCACAATCTTCTTTCCCTCCTCGCACTCCTCGAGGGTACCCCCCTCAACAATTCCGTCCTCCCCCCCCGCCTCAATTTACGGTGGTAGGAACACAACCGGGCCGTGGCGCTCCTATGGAAATAGGTGTCCAGAAAGCTGGACCGTCGCAAGACACAAGGACCTGTTTCCACTGTGGAAAGCCCGGGCATATAAAGCCCAATTGTCCTACCAACCCGTTCCGCCGTCAACAACGTCTGCCTCAACAGAGGCAAATGATCTGGAATTGGAACCAAGGCGCCTATGTAGCGCAATACCAGGCAGAAAATGAGTATGCCGGTTTTTATAATAACCAAACCCCCCAGATCCAACAACAGTATGGACGTCCCCTTCCCACTCCTCCCATAGCTGCCGCGGTATCAATGGCAGCACAAGGACAAACTGAATCGTGGATGAACGAACAGGCTGAGGCCTACTACCGCAATAAGTTTGAATCAGAAGCCAAGGCAAGAGCAGCCCAGGCTTTAAATGGACACAGCCAATGACCGATGAGGGTGGTCGGCGGCAAGGACCTACTAGCTTGAACAATATCTCTAGTTACGATAATTTAGTTGATTGTACAGACTCCGATTTCCCTGTTTCCGATTTATCTCTTGTCTTATGTAATTTGCAATCCGAAAGGGCGTCTCACTTGAGCGTGGCACCAGATCAAAATTGTGTGCTTAATTCCCTTTTAAAACAACAAAAAATATCTTCTATTTATAAACCCCTCAAGGTGATGCTGAGCCGTGCATTGACCTTGTCATTCAGCGGTGAATTATCGCTTGAGACAGTCATCACGTGCAAAGTAAATGACCAATGGTCATGTTACCGTTTTCCTTCTCTCCTTGACTCTGGCACTTTCCATACTTTTATCGATCAGGACTATGTACACCGTCATGGCATCCCCTTTTATAATATTGAACACCCGATCAAGATACACAACGCTGACAGTACGGAAGGAGCTATCGGACCTATCCGTCATGCGGTAACACTGATCGTGGAAGTTCAAGGACATTACAAAGTAATAGACGCTTACATATCTAAATTAGGAACACACAGGATGATTATCAGCTATGACTGGCTAGTCCGTCATAATCCCGAAATCGACTGGGTGAAAAAGACTCTCACTTTTCCTCGTTGTACTTCTTTCTGTAAAGTTATGGGCTCAGGACCTATCACTATACCTCCTATGAACTCTACGATACGTACGATAGAAGAAGGACTAAAGGACAAAGTGCCAGCTGCTTACCACGAATTTTTAGATGTCTTTTCAGAACAAGAATCCAAACGAATGCCTTTGCGCAAACCATGGGATCATGCAATCGATCTCAAAGAAGACTTCGTTCCCAAAAAAGGAAGAGTCATCCCACTATCTGATGTCGAAATGGATGAAGTTCAAGCGTTCATCGACAAGCAGCTCAAAAAGGGATACATCAAACCTTCGAAGTCCCTGCAAACGGCACCAGTATTCTTTATTCCGAAAAAAGATGGTAAAAAACGAATGGTTATGGACTATAGATATTTAAATGAAGGCACCATCAAAAATTCCTATCCTTTACCTTTAATTTTGCAGCTAATTGACAGGCTCAAGAATGCTGACCTCTTTACCGCAATGGACTTGCGATGGGGTTACAACAACATACGAATTAAAGAAGGTGATGAATGGAAAGCAGCGTTTGTAACGCCTATTGGAGCCTACGAACCAACCGTAATGTATTTTGGATTGACCAACTCACCTCCCACCTTCCAACAGATGGTCAATGATATTTTCAATGATATGTATTCCATTGTCGTTATTTATATTGACGATATTTTAGTCTTCACTTCTGGAAAGTCAAAAGAACAACACAAGGAAGTTGTCAAAGAAGTTCTACGACGACTAAGAGAGAATGACTTGTACATCAAGCCCGAAAAGTGTCATTTCTCTCAAGAAAAAGTAGACTTCCTCGGTATGGTTGTTTCTAAAAAGGGGGTAGAAATGCAATCCAAGAAGGTTGCCGGGGTCATTGATTGGCCTACCCCCACAAGACTAAAACAACTACAAGGCTTCCTTGGTTTATGTAATTATTATAGACGTTTCATAAAAGACTTCGCACAGATCGCCCGGCCTTTGAATGACCTCACCAAGAAAGACCAACCGTTCATCTAGGGTAACGATCAAAAAGAAGCTTTCAATAACTTAAAGAAGAAGTTCACCGAAGCTCCCCTCCTCGCATATCCAAACAGAGATCAAGAGATACGCGTAGAAACTGACGCTTCGGATATCGCTACGGGAGCTGTGCTCTCAACATTATGTCAAGATGGTAACTGGCGTCCCATCGCCTTTATTTCTCATTCTTTTGATAGCGCAGAGCGCAATTACCCTATTTATGATAAAGAATTACTTGCAGTCATTCGAGCTTTAGAAGAATGGTGACACTACCTTATAGGTAGACCAAGCTTTGAGATTTGGACGGATCACAAAAATCTCGAATACTGGAAGAAACCGCAAACTCTTTCAGGACGTCAAGCACGCTGGCACGTGCTATTGCAAGAATTCAACTATATATTTGTTTATAAACCTGGTTCATCCAACGGTAGAGCTGATGCTCTATCTCGTCGACCAGATCATGGCGATGCAGTGCAAGACCATAACCAAAACATTACTGTACTTCCACCCTCTGTTTTCATTAATAATGTACAACTATCTTCTTCTTTTTATGAAAATCTACAAAAAGAATCCAAAAACATGAACCTCGACTCTATTGACAATTTCCTTTTCTTTTCTGATATGTCTATTTTCAAAAATGAAAACAATAAAGTTTTCGTACCACAATCATTACGTACACAACTCTTGACTCTATGTCATGACTCTCCAATTGCAGGACACGGAGGACATTCTAAAACTATTCATACTCTTACACGATATTTCTCATGGCCTGGTGTCACTAAAGACATTAAAACCTACGTAGATCATTGCCAGGTGTGCGCCCTCACGAAGGGTAAGCAAAAAGCACCCGCTGGTAAACTTATGCCACTTCCCGCCGCTAAGCGACCATGGGAAGATCTTTCAGTAGATTTCATAACCAGACTACCACCTTCAAATAATTATACAGCTATCTGCGTTATCGTTGATCGATTTTCTAAAGAAGTTGTTTTTATTCCAACCTACGATACATGTTCCTCAAAAGACCTAGCTATTTTATTCCGAGACCACGTATGGTGTACGCATGGTCTCCCCTCTACCCTCGTTTCTGATCGAGGACCCCAATTCGTTTCTGCTTTTACCCAAGAGCTTTGTAAGCTCCTTGGAGTACAACAGAAAATTTCCACGGCTTATCACCCACAAACTGATGGCCAAACAGAGCGCGTAAACAGAGATCTAGAACAATATCTCTGCGCTTACGTTGGAAAAAAGCAAAATGAATGGGTCAATTGGCTAAAGATGGCGCAATTCTCCCACAACAATACCATTACTACTGCCACCGGAGAAATCCCTTTCCATGTCACTCGAAACTATGCACCACGCATGGGTTTCGAAGGGAAATTATCTGGATTTGCAAAAGAAATTGGTAGAAGCCATCGAGAAATAGAAGAAGCTCTGGAAGCTACCCGCGAGAGGATGATCACCTCTTCCGACAAAAAACGATCAGACGCACCGGAATATTCTATCGGCCAGCAAGTCTGGTTATCTACAGATAAATTAAAACTTCCTTACACGGCGAAAAAGTTAACGCAAAAATGGATTGGACCTTACGTCATCACCAAGGTTCTTCCTAATGCGGTCACACTCAATCTCCCAAATTACGTTCACATCCATTCTACCGTGAACGTCTCTCATATCAAACCATATCAAGAAACGCTGCCTGGTCAGCCGAAATCTCGCCCTGATGCAATTGAGATAGATGAAGAAGGAGAAGAACAGTTCGAAATAGACTATATCGCCGCTTCCAGGATGAAAAATAGAAAGTTAGAATATCTAGTGCATTGGAAGGGATACGACGAAACAGATCGAACATGGGAATCTAGTGAGATCATCAATACTGCACCTAACGCAGTCGCAGATTTCCACAAGTCAAACCCTTCCGCACCTCGTAAACTCCGCGGTCTATCCGCAGCTTCCTTCGCTATGCTATTTCAACCTTTCGAGAACCTCACGGGAAACGAGAAAACACCGACTCGCCTGGAATTCGAGTCCTAAAAAGGGGGTAATGTTATAATATATGGATAATTTTCAAACTTTTCAATCTTATCACTTCTTCGTTCATATCACGTGACTGTGCACGTGACCGTGGAAATAATCACATGACTTAAGTCCAGACTATGACATCATATGACGTCATACCTCATGTGTACCACGTTCCTTTCATTTCCGTTTTCTTCCCACACAGCCCCTTTAA
>JBBPSW010000295.1:0-13252 GCA_038093775.1 Butyriboletus pseudospeciosus | reverse complement strand
TAAGCCAGGTACAAGTGCAGATGCCGGATCTGGGTACATGGACGCATCGACGCTTGCTTCGTGTGTCGCCCAGGCTCATTCGTCCGGCTGGAGTAAGTTTTCCCAATATCATACCACACAAAGATAGCACAACGAACCTCGTTTACAGATGCTGGTGTGATGGTCTGGCAGGTAAATTGCATGTGTTTGTGTGTCGGAATTACTGGACAAACATTATTCATCCGATAGTACCCTGACGTGGGTTCTTCATGGGTCGAAACTGTTCGTGGAAATACTTGGCCAGTCTCTGGTTCGCCACCTCCAACACCCACTACGACTACGACGTCAGCACCGCAGCCAACCACCTCCAAGACCACAACGTCAGCACCGCCGCCGACGACCTCTAAGACCACGACGCCAGCACCACAGACAACAACCTCTAAGACCACCACGACTTCCCTGCCTACGACGACCGCACCGTCTGGGAGTGGTAGCTGTGCCGGTGTGTCAGCATGGGCGAGCAACGTCGCGGTAAGCACTCATAAATTACATCTAAAGCCATACTAGTCGCACTCATTTAATCTACGTATAGTATGTCAACGGTAACAAGGTCACTTACAAGTAAGTTTCGGCTCTGTTCGCATTTGGGATCCTGTTGACATTCACCAACCCAAGCGGTGATCTCTGGACTGCCACTCAGTGGAACGAGGACGAAGTGCCTGGAGGTAAGCCCCCCCTTACTCTTTCATGAGGAGATTGAGTGACGATCGGGATGACATGAAATTTGTCTCAACAAGGTCTTTCTGGCGCTTGGAACAATGACGGTGCATGTACTTAGGGCTGCACGTCTTCTCCGCTGGAGGTTCTCTTGGTTAGCTTCCCGCTTACCCGAGACACGTCCACACAAGGTTGCAGGCATTATCTTACTAATTAATAAAATACAAAGTGTCTCTTTCAGGGGTCGTGTTTCTTTACACGTCAACTATGTTGGGAAATGGAGGAATAGGGTTCACATATCACTTTTGTGTGTTTATACCACTTTGACTTGGATGAATTATGGTTTCTGTCATTTGTTGTCCACAACTGAAGCGGTGTTGGTACGTCTTCTGGTTCCTTCATGTGCTGTCATGCCCTTTTTTGCCTCTTGAACAGTTGCATATGAACATGACAACAGGTTTCCATGTTGCAACAGCATAACTGATTTACAATGATGACATGATGATGTCATGACTTCACTGGGAAGTAGGGAGCCTTGTTTGCAGTGCAAAGAAATCAGATTATCAGTGCTAATGTGACTGTGAATCACTGACAGTCAATCCCAATAGGATTAGTGTTAGTGAATGCCACTGATTTATTGTTTTGAAGGCCACTTCATAGTTTTAATATAGGAAATCACCCATGATAACAGTTTTCAATGTCATGCACAGCTCACTGTAATAAGAGGTCTGCATTGCTCATGCAAGATCTGAGTATGACTTGCAGATTCCCTATGCTTTCTCATGATACTGCTTGTAGGCAGCAATAGCCAATAAATCTATGATTAAATGTGGTTACTATATTGTTTTGATGCATGCCTGAGTTAAGCTTTCAAAAAACTAGTGATTGGTGAAAAATGTGACAGTATTGGCTCAAAAGTCTATCCACATGTTTGGTTATTATTCACCAAATGTACAGTAGGTGTCACAGGTTTCAGGGTTTGGGCAGGTTTTGGCAATGTGGGTTGGGGTGACAATCTTTTGGCAGCCAAAGCATCTGTGCAGTTCAGGGAGTTGCCTATGGGTGTTGATTCTGTGACCTTTGATGACTAGGCCATGGCAGATGGTGAGGTTGGTGTCTTTGTTGTTGTGGATGGAGATGATGGTGTGGGCTACTTTTTAGTTGGGCTTTCTGTGTGCAGGATTTTTGATTCATTTGATGTTGTTGATTGATTCAGCAACAATGTTGGAGAACTTTTCTATCTATCAGAGGGTGAGTTGATTGGATGAATCTAGAGAAATGGGGATAAACTCAGTGAGGATCTTGTTCACTGGGTGGAGGACAAGAGTGTCTATATTGAAGGTGGTGGGGAAGAGGTCAATGTTGTGGTCTTTGAGCCATTTGCAGTTGTCCACTGTGTTGATTTCAAGTTTGATAGTTTTCTCACTAGTTTTCCTTGTGCTGAGGAAGATTATGCTGGTGGGGCAGTTTTGGCAAAAGTCAAGGATGAGGTTAGCTTTGGCAACTAGTTCTTTTTTGGAGAGTGTTTTGATGCTATCAGATTCAGTTCTGATGGTGATGATTCATTTTTGAGCTTTGTTCCTTGCTAGGGTTTCTGCATGACCAGATGTGATGTTAGATTGGACAATATCTGCATAAGTGAACTTAGTCTGGTTAGCTATGTGGGATTTGGGATGGGTGTTGCTGGTATGGGCAGATTTGATGTACTGTTCTCAGGTAGTTAATGAGGTGGTGATGGCATTCTTGATATTGGTGGTGAGATTTGTGAGTTTGAGGATTTGGGTTTCATGTGCATTGGCCAAAGCCTTGAGTCTGTTGATTTGATTGGTTGAGGGTGATTGGAGTCCTTCTGGTTTTGTGAGGAAGATGGCAGTGAAATCAAGGAGAGTGGTGATTGCTCTGAGGATTTTGGTTTGGAGAGTGGTAAGACCAGGGGCTGCTGTTGTAAAGTCAAGGAGGATGTTGGATATTGCATTAATTGAGAGATTCTCATTGGAGAGGAGTGTTGCTTCATGGCTAGAGAGAATTGCATATGCATTAGTAAGGTTGTTTAGTAAGTTGTTGGGACCTATTTCTAAAAGCAGTTCATTCCTAGGTTTGTTCTGGAAGAGGAACTGCTTCCTTTTTGCAACTATATGCTGAGATGTGGCAGGGGCTCTTGTGAGGCCCCCAGCCAGGCTGGACATTGGTTGGGCAGGTTTGGTGGGGAGGGGGCAATTTACAGTCTTGGTCTAGTTTTTTGCTGGTGGGTTATCATTTTGGTGTGGTAAATTATGGTACAGTGGCTCAAAAAAGTGTTCCAATATTTGGCTATTTTGCAAAGACTTGACATTTGCAAGAGAACCAAAAAATACTAGCTTTAATCTTTTCTGGGTCATTGATACCTCTAATTCTTGCCCTGAAGATGAGCCCTTAGTCATGTGATTTGGTTGTCATAGTACTGAGATATAGCCATATTAAAGTGACATGTCATTGTGACACTTTTTTGAGCAACATTTCTATTCTACAATTTAGTACTTTGTATGCCCTCCCTTTGCTTTTATCACTGCCTCTAGTCTTCTAGGCATACTCTCTATCAATCCTTGACACTCCTCAACCTCTATCCTTCCCCACTCCACTTCAATTCTCTCCCAAAGCTTCCATACTCCTTTTGGTGGTATTGAATAGCCATTGAGTTTTTTTTTGAGGAGTTGCCAAAGATGTTCAATGGGATTAAGGTCTGGAGATTGTGCTGGCCAGTCAAGAACCTTGATCCCTTCACTCCTTGGCTCTTTTAAAGGTGTGCTCAGGGTTATTATTTTGTTGAAAGATAATGCTCTCCACAGAAATTCCAGAATTTTCCATGGAAGGAAGCAGATTATCCTCCAAAATGGAGACATACTGCTCAGCATTCATCCTCCCTTCAACCTTTGCAAGAATTCCCACTCCATTCCAACTCATGCATCCCCAAACCATCAAGGTGTTATGGTTTTTCTTCTTTTCCATCATATTCTCCTTTTTACTGAATACTCTTACCAATGTACTTGGAGAGCCACTACCATTTCCAACACAAGCTACCTACTCCTCATTAACATGGACTCTATTTATTTTTGTCTCCTCAACTAACTCCATATCTTGTCACCTTCTATGAAGTTCTTTCACATTCCACCAAATTCCTTTTCTTTCTTGACTTGGTCCATGTGCATTCTTGTGTTCTATAAATACCATTGCTAGTTACCTTGTCTCACAATTTTAATCTGCACAATACAAGCATACTTCATCTGGAATCCTCTTGAACCATAGAGTCTTCCCTTGAGTGTCCTAGACACTAGCTCTTCGTAACCTTAGTTCTTCAATCCCTTGAACACTATGCTTGGTGGATGTTGGTCTCTCCATGAGAATTGCCCATCAAGATAGTTAGTAAGTGGATATTGTCTTGGTATGCTTCACGTAACAAAAGATTGAGAATACTCCTTGATCCCACCTCTTTAGGTGAAGGACTCCATCATTACCACCACAAGTTTCCAAAGAATCAAACTCTTTGATGACCCTGTGAGTGATATTGAAATCAATTTGCCCTCTTGCACTGCCCAAAGCACCCCTCTGCCAAGTGGTCATAGTCTCCCTTCTCTGAGTCATTCCCCAAGTTCTCCACTGGTTGTACCCAGAGTCCCTAGTAACCCCAAATCTTCCATGCCCAAGATGTCTTCCTGAGCCACTGAACTGAAAGCCACACTTCCTGCTGATTTTTCTGGAAAATTTGGAGATGCCTCCAGATGGATTAAGGCAATAAAGGCCTACTTTGCTTTGAATGCCACCTTGTACTTCACAGACGAAGGAAAAGTCACCACCACCTTGAACAAGATGAGTGAAGGAAGAGGAGCTTCCTTTGCTGAGATGTGGTATGATAAACTTGCTGATCCCTCCATCAACACCAAGGAGAAAACCTTCAATAAGTTTGCTGAAAATTTCAAGACTACCTTCTACCCTTTTGATACCAAGGCCACTACTCATTTGGACCTCTCAAAGCTGGTCCAGAAATCCATCAAACACCCTGACAGAACCTCTGATGATGGGTTCCAACAATATATCACTGATTTCCAGAACCTCTCCTGCAAGGCAGGAATAACCAATGACATCACTCTCATTGACCAGTTTTCCTTTGGCCTCAACCAGCAAATTGCCACCATGATTCTCTTGATGCCCCCCATCCCCACCACCATCCTTGATTGGATTGATCAAGTAAAGACCTTCCATGCCCAGAAGATGAGGATCCAGGCCCTCCAAGGGGGACAACCCCAACCTTCCCTCACTTGCCCCCAAGCTCAACAAGATCCCAATGCCATGGATGTAGACAATGTCACCATGTCCAAATTAACTTCCTCAGAGTGAGCCAGATGCATCAGAGAATGACTTTGCTTCCATTGCAGGAAAAAGAGTCATAATGCCATGAACTGCTGCAATCCTTTCCTTCAACAAGGACAACCTCCTCCTTCTAAGCAGAACATCCAAAACACTGAGACTCCTCCTCCTCCACTGCTCAAGGAATCCCTAGCCTTGTCCAAGCTGGACCAATATATCAACTCATTGAAAACCTCAGGAAAAAGTGACTCTGACATCTTTTCAGTTTTGAAAATGTGCTATAAAGAACCTGCTGAAGAAATTGCCACCATTTATGCCCCTGGAATCAAGAGAGCACAGGATTTTTAAGAAGGGAAGCCACTTTGATGTCTCCTTCCCTTATGTTGAACCATGTACTAGTAGCATCCAAAAGCAATCAAACCATGCATCTTCCAGTTGTGCTACATGGACTAAAGAAAAATATTGACACCACCACTCTCATTGATTCTGGAGCAACCAGAAATTTCTTGGACCCCCACCTCCTACCTAAAGGAATCTTCAAACTCTCTCCAGTCACTTCCCTGGTCACTGCCTACAATGTTGATGGAATGCCAAATATTAAAGAAACCATCAAATGAACAACTGTTGTCTCTTTCACTTCTGGATCATTCTCTGACTTGGTCAGATTCATGGTTGTTCATCTCTCCTGTCCCCAGATTATCCTTGGAATGCCCTGGCTTCAAAAATGGAATCCCCTCATTGACTGGACTAACTTCTCCATCAACCTTCCCCCCTTTCAATCCTCATACAATTCCTTTCACCAATCCACAAGAAACAATCCCTTCAAAGCCATCAACAAGACCACCATCTCTACAAAACTCACTCTCACTGAAAAATCCAAGGAAGTTCCCCTCTCCAAATTCTGCTCCAACTTCACTGATGTTTTCTCTAAGAAAATACACAACCAACTACCCCCTCACTGATTCTATGACCACACCATCGAACTAAAGGACACCTTCATATCCAAAATTGCCAAGGTATATTCCTTCAATCCAACTGAGAAGGAGGTTTGCAAGGCCTTTGTTGAAGAACATCTTAAGACTGATCGTATCATCCCTTCCAAGTCTCTACAAGCAGCTCCATTCTTCTTTGTCCCTAAGAAGGATGGATCCCTCCATTCCTGTCAAGACTATTGATACCTCAACAGTCACATGATTCAGAATGTCTATCCCCTCCCTCTCATTTCTGAACTAATTGACAACATGAAGGAGTCCACCTACTTCACCAAGTTCGACATCTGATGGGGGTATAACAACATCTGAATTAAAGAAGAGGACCAATGGAAGGATGCTTTCATCATGCCTCTCAGTCTTTTTGAACCAACAGTGATGTTCTTCAGTTTCTGCAATAGTCCAGCCACATTTCAAGGTTTTATGAATCATATTTTCACAGATATGATTGCCAAATGATGGCTTAAGATCTATATCGATGATCTTGGGATCCACACCAAGGAGACTCTTGCTCTTCATCATGAATGAATTTGTCAAGTTCTACTCCACCTTTGTGAACACCACCTCTCCCTCAAACTTTCTAAGTGTTTGTTTGATTCCCCCACCATGGAGTATCTTGGGATGATTATCAGTAATGGCCAAGTTCATATGGATCCTATCAAGCTCTCAGCCATCACCTCCTGGAAACCCCCCACCTTGGTCAAGGGAGTTTGCTCCTTCCTCAGGTTTGCCAACTTCTATTGGAAGTTCATTCCAAACTACTCTAACATTGTCACCCCTGTCACCTTCCTTACTAAAAAGGACCAATCTTGGACTTGGAGTCCTCTCCAATAACATGCCTTTGACACTCTCCATCAGATCTTCTCCTTTGCCCCCATCCTTTGAATCCCTGACACCTCCTATTCTTTTTCCATCATGACTGATGCCTCCCTACTTGCAGCTGAAGCCATCCTCATGCAAAAGGACGCTAATGGAAACCTCCACCCATGCACCTATTTCTCCAAAACCTTCTCCCTGGCTGAATGAAACTATGACATCTATGATTGAGAGCTCCTTGCTGTCATTCTTGCCCTTGCTGAGTGGAAACACTACCTTCAAGGCACTTTTTTCCCTATCTCCATTATCACTGACCATAAAAACCTCTTCTACATTAAGGACCCCCACAAACTCTCTCATTCCCAAGCCCATTGGACTCTTTTCCTTCAAGACTTCCACATTGAATGGATTGTCACACTGGGTTCTCATATGGGCTCAGCTGATGCCCTCTTCCACAAGGACTTTTCCAACACCTCCTCTGATAATTCTAATTCCTCCATTATCCCCAACCCTGTTGTTATTAATGCTCTTGACCTTACTCTCTCCACTTCCATCATCAATTCTACTTCATCTGATCCTTTCATCCTTTGTGTTCTTTTCACCCTCAAGGAGGGATCCCCTTTATTCTCTTGTGCCTCACTTTCTGACTGGACCTTTGATAATGGCCATCTTTATTTCAAGGGTTGCATGTTTGTTTCACCTTCTTTTTGTTCCACTCTTTTTCATGCAATTCATTCCTCTTCTCTCTCTGGCCATATGGGCATTTTTCATACAAAATCCCTTCTTGAATGTGATTATTGGTGGCCAGGTCTTTCTTTCTTTGTTAAAAATTTCATTGATGGCTGTACTACCTGTCAACAAAACAAGGTCAACACCCACTCCACCATCCCTCCCTTGACCCCCATCCCCTTGACCACCATGCTTCTGTTTAAACAGCTCTCTGTTGACCTTATCACCAACCTTTCTCCCTTTGCTGGTCATGACTCTATTATGGTCATAGTAGACCATGGCCTTATAAAGGGGGTAATCCTTGTCCCTTGTTCAAAAACTATTGATGCAGCAGAAATTGCCCAAGTATTTTTCGACTCTGTATTCAAACAATTTGGCCTTCATGACACTCTCATCTCTGATTGTGGACCTCAGTTCACCTTCACCCTTGCCTGAGAGCTCACTTGTCTCCTAAAATACAACATCCAACTCTCCACCACCTATCATCCTCAGACAGACAGACAAATGGAATGAATCAACCAGAAGCTAGAAACCTATCTACAGATTTTCTATGCCAATAACTCTTCCTCCTGGGCCCACTTTCTTACCTCTGCTGAATTCCACCACAATTCTGCCTTGCATAGCTCCACTAAGAAATCTCTATTCTCTCTCCTTTACAGATATGAACCTTGCTCCTATACTCCCCTTGGAAAGACATTCATTCCTGCCCTAAAAAATCACCTATCCCTCCTCAACAAAGCTTGAAAGGAAGCCCTTGCTGCTCATGAATCTGCTTGCAAGATCATGTCCTCTTAATCTACTTGATGATTCTCTCTCTGGAAGGTTGGAGACAAGATGTGGTTAGAAGCCACAAATCTCTGCCTTAATCTCCCCTCTAGGAAGCTGGCACCCAAATGAATGGGACCCTTTGAGATCTCTCACATTCTATCCCCCCTTATCTATCAACTCCACCTCCCTTGTACCTGGAGAATACATGATGTCTTCCATGTCTCCCTTCTATCTTCCTATCACTCCACAGAAACCCATGGTCCCTTCTTCTTAGAATCATCTCCTGACATCATCAATGATGAAGAAGAGTACAAGGTCAAAGCCATCCTTGCTCACAAGGGCCTAAAATCCCACCGAAAATACCTAAACTCCTAGAAAGGGTGCTCTTCTGCCAAAAACACCTGGGAACCAGAGATTAATCTCTGTCATTCAGCCCAAATCCTCTTTGCTTATAAGGAGCTTCATTGACTCTAAGGAAGGACATCAACAATGGCCTTTCTCTCCTCATCAGTGGCTTCTTCTTTCCTTTCTGACCTGTCTTCTCCTCTTCATACTTGCAATGTTTATCCTATGTTCCTGCCCACTCATGCTGCCCACCTTCTATATTCTGCTGTCCTTGATTCTCCAACTATTCTTCTTACTCTTGAAGATGATCCTCTATTCCATAATGATGAAATCTCCTATGAACTAATTCACCTTTTTCATGGTATCACTTATGCTTAGTGACTCCAATCTTCTGGAGTCAATGAGATTTCTCTACATTTTGCTCTGGAAACTCTCCCCTCTCATGTTCTTCATATTCTTCATGCACACAGCTTTGGCGACTTCATCCAGAATCTTTCCCCTGCCACTATTTACCCTGTCTTCCATTGAATTTATCTTTTTCTCCCACAGGAACAGCATGACACTTATTTCAAATGTGTAGACCAATTCCTGCTCATTACCCCTTGCAATGAACTCCTTCCAGTTCCACCCCCCCTGTCATCCAGGATATCCTCACCTCCCATCTCTGAAACCTTGACCATAGTGGAGTCAAACTCTAACGATGAGTATGAGGTCTCTACTATTCCTATTCCAACTGATGTGGCATGTTTCATCCCTCTAAGCAATGGGAATCTTGTTTTATTTTCCCCCACTTGCATCATGCCCTAGAATGAATGACTCCATACCCACCCCACCTTCCCCAACATCATGTGTTTTCACTACCATCACAACAGTCACTATTGTGAAGAATGTCCTGAGTACACCTGTCCTCACTGCCGTTTATCTGCCCCAGGCCATCCTGCTCACCTCTGTCTTACTCACCAATGCAACTTCTGTCACAACTGGGGACATACAGATAGAGCCTGTCCCCACCACAATTGTGGGATATGTTCTCACCCTGGCCACATCATTAGTGATTGTCTGTTTGACTGTCTTTCCCCTTTCCAAGCAGCCTCTATTTATGAATGAGCCCCTGGACCCTCTGCCTAGTGCATGGTCAGAATGGGGATTGCTTATCAAACCTGGGATTCAATTGTATGAAGGGGGTAATGTTACAGTTTTTCTTCTTTTCCATTATATTCTCCTTTTTACCAAATACTCTTACTGACATACTTGAAGAGCTACTACCATTTCCAACACAAGCTACCTACTCCTTGTTAACATGGACTCTATTTCTTTTTGTCTCCTCAACTAACTTCATATCTTGTTGCCTTCTATGAAGTTCTTTCATGTTCCACCAAATTCCATTCCTTTCTTGACTTGGTCTGTGTGCATTCTTGTGTTCTATAAATACCATTGCTAGTTACCTTGTCTTACATTCTCAATCTGCACAATACAAGCATACTTCATCTGGAATCCTCTTGAACCATAGAGTCTGAAACACCAAGCTCACAGAGCAATGGTATTTCCTAGTGACAAGATCAGATCAACTACCAATGTGAAGCAGAGGTAGGAACCCTTAGACCACAGCAGGTATGAGTGAGAATGGGAGAAAACCAAGAGGACAAAACTGAGGTCCTCTGGCAGCGACTTGGGCCTTTATATACTACTCAGGGGTTTACACTTGTGTACACTAGATCTAAGAGATATCCTGTGTGTAGCTATGGCAAACATGAGGAGGACAAGTCATAGATAAGGCCATGAGGCAGATGTGAAACATACATGAGGTGAAGGAGATTAATATGGCTGTGATGATAAGACACAGCTGAGGAGGAAGAGTGGAACATGAGGAGGACATGAGGCTGCACTGGTTTGCCCATGAGGCAAAGGTCTGGATCACCATGAGGGATGAGCATTTAGGTGTTCGGGTGATAGGGGTTAAAGATAGGGGCTAAATGCGAAATCACTTAGATAAAATCAGGAAAAATAGGGAAAATGAAGGGAAAAATAGAGCATCTGTAACAGAGTCTTCCCTTGAGTATCCTAGATACTAGCCCTTTGTAACCTTAGTCCTTCAATCCCTTGAACACTATGCTTGGTGGACATTGGTCTCTCCATGTGTTACAGTTTTCATCCTCTTTCATTGTATCATTCTTTTCTCTGAATACTCCTACCGTCGTATGTGGAGAACCACCCACATCTCCAACACGAATTACTTGCTCTTAGTCAACATGGACTCCATTTTATTTCGTCTCCTTGACTGACTTGTCTCTTATCTTTCATCTCTGCTCTTCTTTCGTTCTATGACCTTCTCCCATATTCAATTCCCTTCCTGGCTTGGTCCGTGCACAGTACTTCTCCCTATAAATAGTCTACCAAGTTACCCATGTACTTCATTCTCAATCTTCGCTTGCAATACTAGTGTCTTGCATTTGGAATCATCTCTGAGTCACTGAACCTACAAGTGTCCATCAACACTATCTCCTTCGAGTCCTCAAGTGTCCATCGATACTATCACTCTTGAGCCCAGCCCATAGAATCCAGGAATGTTATGCTTTCAGGATGTCAGTCTCCTAGTGAGCATCACCCTGATGGATAACTAGTAGTCGGATTCCATCTTTGTACACTATGTGTAACAAAAGATCAAGAATAACCTTGGTCCCACCTCTTTAGGTGAAGGACCCCTCCCATCATCACAATGAGTTTCCAACAATGCATCCGAGTCCCCGACAACCCACAGAGTGACATAGAAGTTGACTCTCCCCCTCGAACTACATCTAGCACACCACTGCCCTTTGCCGGACCTAGTCTTCCATTTACCGGACCTAGTCTCCCATTTCCCCCAAGCCCTGCCCCAGCACCACCAAAGGTTCCAACTAACCCCAGACCCTCTGCACCAAAGATGTTGTCCCATGCCACCAAGTTGAAAGCAGCCCTTCCTGCCAATTTCTCCAGAAAATCTGATGACGCCCCCCGATGGATTAAGGCTATGAAAGCCTACTTCGCATTGAACTCCACCCTGTATTCCACTGATGAAGGAAAGGTCATCACCACTTTAAATAAGATGAGTGAAGGACGAGGAGCATCCTTTGCCAAGATGTGGTACAACAGACTCAACAATCCCCTCATTGATGCCAGAAAAAAGACCTTTGACAAATTTGCAGAGAACTTCGAAACCACCTTCTACCCCTTCGACACCAAGGCCACCGCTTGTCTGGACTTGTCTAAGCGCGTCCAGAAGTCCTCCAAAGGTTCAGATGGAACCATGAACAACAGGTTTCAGCAATATGTCACTGACTTTCAGAACCTGTCCAGTAAGGCAGGAATCACTAACAACATCACCCTTATTGATCAATTCTCCCTAGGGCTCGACCAACAAATCGCCACGATGATCCTCTCCATGTCCCCCATCCCTGATACCATCAACAAGTGGATCGAACAAGCAAAGACATTCCATGCTCAGAAAATGAGAATCCAAGCCCTGAGGAGTGGACAATTCCAACCCTCCTCCTTTCGCCCTGCAACAAAGGACCCCAATGCTATGAATGTCAATAGTGCCACCCTATCTAAGCTTACACCCCCGATGCATCAGAGAAGGGCTCTGCTTCCACTGCCAAAAGAAGGGACACAACTCCTCCAACTGTCAAAATCCATTCCTATGACCTGGCTCTTCCTCTGCCCCCTCCACGAGACAAAACATTCAAACCACTGAAACAGTTCCCCCTCCCCCACCCCCCAAGGAAATTTCCACCCCATTCAAGTTAGACCAATACATCAACTCCCTGAAGACCTCAGGGAGGAGCAACTCCAACATCTTCTCTGTTTTGAAGATGTGCTACAAAGAACCCTCCAAAGAAATTGCGACCATCTATGCTCCAGGAATCTTGAAAGCACAGGATTTTTAAAAAGGAAAGCCACTGCAATGTCTCCTTCCCTTACATTAAACCATGTACTTGTAGTGCCTACTAGCAATCAAACCATGTGCCTCCCAGTGACACTACATGGATTAGAACAAAACGTTGACACCTCTGCCCTCATCAATTCCGGCACAACTGGAAACTTCCTGGATCCTTGTCTTTTTCCAAAGGGAATCTTCAAACTTTCCCCAGTCACCTCCCCGGTCACAGCATATAACTTTGATGAAACACCCAATACCAAAGGAACCATCAAATGGACAACCATTGTCACCTTCTCCTCCAGCCCATTTTCTGACTCTGTCAGATTCATGGTTGTTTGTCTCTTCCATCCCCAGATCATTCTCGGAATGCCGTGGCTTCAGAAGTGGAACCCTTGCATAGACTGGTCCACCTTTTTCATTAACCTCTCTACCCCACATTCCTTGCACAACCCCTTCTGTCATGAGACGCCATCCGATGAATCCATCAACAAAACAACCATCTCAACCAAACTCACCCTTACCGAGAAATCCAAGGAAACTCCCCTCCCAGACTTCTGTTCCAACTTCACCAATATTACAGATGCTCTATTTTTCCCTTCATTTTTCCTATTTTTCCTGATTTTATCTGAGTGATTTCGCATTTAGCCCCTAT
>JBBPSW010000291.1:0-13319 GCA_038093775.1 Butyriboletus pseudospeciosus | reverse complement strand
CCTGCCCAACATTTCCCCCACTAACATCATCCATTAGCATATCGCCATCTTGTGGACCAAATAATTCCTGCATCAATGCATCACGGTCTGCCAGGAGTAGAGGGGTCCTCTGGTCTGTGGTCTCTAGACCCCCTTGAGAAACTGTAGCTCTCTTGTTTGTAGGGGGAGGCTTTCTTGTCCTCTTTGTCTTCATGGACTTTCGTTCCCTGGCCGTCCGCAGCCTGTGTCGTTCTAGGTAGAGGCTTCTACATGCAACAAGTTTATCATAGCCAGCAAAGCAGTACATGTCCAAGGTAAACTCCTCTGTGGGTTTGATGGCCCGAGGTCCTGCCCTTTGTTGCACTGGTGCACCTGCTTCCACAAGATCGAGAATCTTGTAGAATATTGGATTAGTCACAAACTGCACCTTGCCCTGCTTGCTGATGACCCAAAGCTTTCCAATGACCTTCTTTGAAGTGCCCACAGAGGTCAGGAGGCATTGCAAGTTGGAAAAGATCTCCCCCAACCTATCATTGATTTCAAAGCGTTCTTGCTCGTCATGAATTCTCATTAGTCCATGGAACTGCCATAGATATCCTGGTTTGACACAAAACAGTCTCCAGGGTGTTTGTGTATGATAAGCATCTTCTGGGAGGGGAAAGAAGATGGACAGTCGACAGGAAAACGAAGTGTGTGGATGACCATGGGGCAAAGCACCAGGTAGATTGGCATTGCATGCCTCAAAAGCACAGGACGTGATGCTCCTGTACACATTGTTCACAGACCAACATGCCATCGCTTCTTCGAGACATGATGGAGCTGGAATGTTGCTAGAGTCTGCCAACCAGTGTTTGTGCAGGATCAACCATATTTGGCAAGTAAAGTCGGTGAACAGCTTTCCAATAACAGGTTCAAGATGGGTTAGGCGTGAGTCCCATCTCCAAGTCTGCATCAATTCCCAAGGTTTCTCTGCGATGGTTTTGACAACTGTCTGCCAGGTAGGCCATTCACCTATTGGAAATGTTTCCTGTTCATCTGTCAAAGGAGGTAAGACTGGCCATATCTTTCTGGGCCTGTCACAGCAATTGCCACTCTTTCCACCAACCAAGCGCATGACATCCACATCATCCAAAGCCTGCATCTCTGGCAGGCAGCATGTCCTTTCCAGGTTGAGATTGAATAGGAAGCTAAAGGTAAAAAGGGTACACACTCTCCAAAGCGCTGGTTCACAAGAAGGACTCACAGTTGCAGATAAGAGAATAATCTGACAACCGATATCGCCCAAGCAAGTGAAAGCGCAAAAGCTCTCACGATAATTTTGAGACAGGAGGATATCATGTGCCTCATCGACGACGATACCAATGAGGTAGCCAGATCGGAAGGAGTTGCGTAACCATTCGCGAAAGGGTTCCATGGCGACATGTTCGGCGGCTGCGAAAACCAGCTTATCCGTGAATGGATCAACTTTGCACTGCGAAGGAGTCCAGACGCTGTGAGATATACATTTTGCGGATGCGTCCGAAAGACTCTGTTCCATCAGAGAGACGTATGGGATAATGACCACACGAAAGCCGGGATCTCCAGAGAACAACGGTGCCTGGTAAACGGCCGATTTGCCACCTCCTGTACGAAGAACGACAAGTACATGAGGATGTTGTCGAGATACCAGTTCGATCGCCTGGCCCTGCTCTA
Source organism: Butyriboletus pseudospeciosus (assembly GCA_038093775.1). Classification (NCBI taxonomy): domain Eukaryota; kingdom Fungi; phylum Basidiomycota; class Agaricomycetes; order Boletales; family Boletaceae; genus Butyriboletus; species Butyriboletus pseudospeciosus. The sequence goes on along the minus strand of JBBPSW010000291.1, from coordinate 11,648 downwards.
ACGACTTGAAATGGATAAGTTGGCATCTGAACAGCGCTCGGAGATAGGATACGCGGGATGGATGAATGATGACTGGCTCTTGAGTCGTGGGTAGTGGCGGCGGAATGCGTAAATGGGTCGACCAAGGGATCTTGTGAGTAAGCGTGGTCGATACGATATCCTGGATTGCAGGTAAACAACGTTCCAAAATGTTGTTTTCGATTGTGGCAAGATCGCGAACATGTTGATCTCGAGATGCTTCAAGAGCCGGGAGGACGTGTTCTAATCGATGCAGAGCAGCGGGAAGCGCATGCATTGGCTCCGACGACAGGGTGGGGATATCTTGGGTAGAATTGGTTGATAAACCAATACCGAGCCAGGAGTGGTAACGGGATGCGAGACGGAGAGCGTCGACGTATAAATTTTCGGTTAGACCGGGTAAATCATCATAGACGAGGCCATACATCTTGTTACCGGTAAACGAAGAATGTCCGAAGCAACTGTCGAGAGGATCTTCAGGATGTTCAACGTCGGTGTAATGATGCAAGACGGAACGGAGAACAGCCTTGATAGCCTGACGGTAAAGGGATATTGTTAAAGGAACATGAAGATATTCCTCTGTGTACGAGCGAAGAATGTTGCTGAACGAGCTACTATCGACGGTCTTCCCATTGACGACATAGAGGTAGGTGCCATAAACTTGCCTGGCGCCGTTCAAGACTTGGCCTGCAAAGGCCATCACTACTTCACGGACAGGGCCAACGAGATAGATGAAGAGACGGGAGATTGTTTTGGGTAGGAAATGAGCGACAAAATTATCCCTTCCAGTGTTGCTGCGAGTCTTCGAGTATTGGCATATGATGGCACAAGACCCGGCGAGGAAAAAGAAGTTCCGAGGGCCATCAATGGAGTTGACGACGCGAAGAGGACCTAGTTCTGTCCCACGAGCAGCGCCAGGGGTAGTGATATGAGCGAGTACCATGAGTATGTTAATGAACTCGTGGTGTAAATGAAGATAGTTTCGCAGTGCGCCTTCAACCAGATTAATGAAATAAAAGGTACGACTTGGAAAAACCTACTGGGCTTGTGGACTATGTTTCCTTCGTCATTCTTGCAGTGAAAGGTGGCGAACACGGAAGGATCGGAATGAATGTGTGCCAACACCATATTCAAATGTGATTGGAAGCCGTTTTCGGAGGAATGGACGAAAGAAAAGCCTTGATCTGTGTTCCGTAATGGATCTACAGGCCAGCTAAATTGCTCGTTGGGATCGAATGCGGACTCTATTACGCCGTCGAAAGAACGTGTATCTGATCCAAGTAAAAGTTTTTGCAGAATAGAATCAGCTTTCGAACATAGCGCGCGGACCATGTCAGGGATAAGTTTGATACGAAGAGGGTACCCTTTGACGCTGAGAGTGTCGTGCTGAGGATTCCAGTGCATGTCAGGAAGCTTTGAAGTATTGTACGCATAGAAACCGACAAGGTGAGTGAGCTGGCGCAGACTGTTGAAGGGCGTTGCATAACCCTCTTTCAGAAGAACAAGTAACACGTTTCGGTAATAGCTGGATGGGAATCAGCAACGTCAATATACTATGGGCAATAACGAAACAAACCTCAATAAAGTGAGCGAAGGATCAGCAAGCACATTCGAATAAGCGTTCAACACTGCGATACATCGCAGACAAAAAGTGATAGAGGCGAGATTAGGAGATATTGAAGTCGGGGGGTGGAAGGTGCCATCTTCACGCAGGTGTAGGAAAACGATGAAACGCATAAGCGAACATAGAGAATTATCCCTTTCTACGTCGGTATCGTATGGAGCGAGTAGGGCAAACGATAACTTTTGTATAGGCAAACGAAGATCTCCGTTTTGGGTCAAGGTAAGCTGTACATTGGTACAAAGTTCACGATGTTGAGCAGAGTGGTGAAGCGATGGTTGGGAACCCCCGAGGGAACGTATTAGCGCGCATATATACCGGGCCCAATGGTTTGCGCAGCGAATAACGTATTCATCGGTCTGTGGACGACCGAAGGGACGGTTTTCAATGTCGGCGCAATCAAGATCGCTGAACGGAATAAGTACGGTATGTTATGAGATAAAGGAAAACGCACCCTTTCGGAGTATGAATGTGCCTGCGGGTAAGAACATCCATGCCATCTACGATTTCGCACATGAACTTGAACATTGACCTAACCTCTTCAACGATGGGGAAAAGGGGATCGGTCTTTTGAGGAATAGAAACGAGAGAAAGGACACCCTCGAGGCTTAAACCCCTGATGGCATCGGGCCATTTAGCAGCATAAAGGAAACCGCTGTGTTTTCGTGGATCAAACGAGGGGTTCAGGGCGTCAATGGAGGTATCTTCCTTGGGGCGCAGAACAGAGAGGTACTCAGATAGAGTACCGTGTGGGCGTTGTACAACGAGAGTGGGATCCACACGGACTATGATCTGCATGTCCCTGTTTTTGAATATCCGATGAATGCGACACTCCTGATGAGAACGGGGGCTGTCTTCGTGTACATCTTGATGATGGCGGTAATAAGAGCGTAGCGAGGCAAAGGAAGCACTGCAGTCTATAACTGTACAAACGATGCCGTCAAGTAACAAAAGACCGGCTATGGGAGCGATGATATCGGACGGAGAAAATGACTTGATGTGTGCAACATCGAGTTCTTCGAGAATAGCGGCAAGCTCCTCTGTTGAAGGAGCTCGTGTGTCGTGGCTAACAATATGAGAACGGATATACGCAGGCGGAACGGCTTCATTGCACTCGACGCAAATCAGTAGCTTGTGGGTGAAATTGACGAGAATACCGCATTGGGAGAGAGTAGCGACACGTTGCGACACCTGATGAGCAAAAGCCAAAGGGTCAGAATAATCGTATGGGAGGGTGACGGAAGCACAAGCCTGTGGAAAAAAAGACGAAAGTCCGTTGGACTCATTGGTATCCATAACCGTATCTTCATCAGCAGGAAGAGGGTCCAAAATACTCGGAGGGTTAAACTCATTGTCCTCAATAGCGTCTGCATCAAGCCATCCTTTCTGAGTTTCTGAGTCATCCTTGGCGACGAAAGTGTCGATAGAATCAACTGCAACACCATCCGGGTCGCATGTAGTCCTGAGGTGTCTTCTGAGTTCCTCCGGGTTACGATGAGAGTATTTTCCACAGGGGCAGTAGAAAAGCTCATCGGGTTGCCGTGTAAGACGTATGTCGTTGCCTATATGTGTCAATACAAAGCGAAATTTTGAAAGAGAACGAAATGACATACCTTTGTAACGCGTCTGATACTCTGTTTGATGGTATATGCGCACATGATCCGTAATATTACGAGTCCTGACATCGCATTGTGGGCATCTAAAATGAAATGAGGGAGGCCGATGTACAAATAAAAGAAAACGTACTTGGTGCGATCGCGAGGCATACTGACCAAAGACCACGGTACCTTGTGCAGAGAACAGAAGAGTAAATGGATGAGTGCTGAAGAGAGTATGGACACGAAGTATTTAGCGTCGGGAAGTAGTTATTCGAGGAATAGATAGCCACATACACTAAAAAGAACCCGGATCAATCCGTTTCATCCGGAAGCCTCGCGTCATTGGCAGTATGAATCGGACATATCGACGCTTCGATGATAGTGATGACTATCACCTTGTCATTCGATAGGACATATAGTCAGGCTGAAGAGACAAGAATCATTCCATAAGGTACTGTACTAAACATCCACAAAAGACTGACATTGAAAAAAAATCGAACGGACGAAGGTGACAAACGATTGACAAGGATAGCGTTCGGCGTGATGATCTCGAACAAAAGGTATGAAAAGGAAACGTACAAAACAGAAGCTAGCGCGAGGTCGGCGTCGCATGAGCGAGGGAGAAAGCGATGTTAAATCCACCAAAAGCAGGACAAGACGGATCTTTAAGAAAAGAGGATAAAAAGTAGCAGGTGGGTGTCGTCGGGCGATGAAAATTGAGCTTGGGGTTATGAAGAAAAGGTGCGTAAAGAAAAGGCGAAAGTGGAAAAGAAAAAGAATGGAAAGACGTACATTTTGAAAGGATAAGAAGAAACGAGATCAACACTAATGAAACAGAACCGTCGGAATCGTCAGCACAACTAGACCAGGCGGGAGCACCGACATTAGGGCAGCGGGGGATCGGATTAGAATGGCAACGCCTGCCCCGTCGAACATCCTAAGAATGAAAAACTGAAGAAAATGCATATGTTCCAGGAGGGTTATCAAGCGAGACGCACCAAATAAGGAGCAGAGGACATCAACCAAGGAAGCCGATCGAATGGTCGAGCGGACTGACAGTCAGGCTCGAACAAACAGATCGGAGATGCGGAAGGTTTTCTCACAGAAAAAAAAATACAAGCGGAATGAAGCGCGAAGAAGAAGAAATGTGGGCGTACGTGTTAACCTAGCACGACCATCGTCAGATCGACCAACTTTCAAGCCTTCAGTGATTACAGTTCACGCACGACTGCGAGTAGGTTGCAGCCGAGTACGAACATCAACATTATGTAATCAAGAAGGCATTAGGGTCGGTCGTTGACTATAAGGCGCATTGTAATTGTTTACTACGATTACAGTCGGCTATCATAAACCGTCCTCGATAAAGAATAAGAATTGGCGGGCAAAGAGACGTTTCCTATTACAGGCGATGGACACCACCGTAAACTACACAATTACTTGTCATCAACGAGTTCGGAATGAGTTGTATGATCGTCTTCAGCACGATAAAGAGGGTTGAAAATAGTTTGTAGTTCGTGATAAAGGACGAATGAATCTAGAAGGGGACTCGAGTGAGGTCATTGTATGACAATCAAATGTGTAAAAGAAACCTACAATATCACCGTTGGGATTTCCTCAATAATAGAGAAAAGGGCGTCAATTGCTTGTCCAAGTTCACACAAATAATCGTCGACGAGAAGGGCTTGTGCGATAACAGTGAAGAACTGTTCTTGAATACTTGACAAATAGTGCGAAGGTTGGAGGGAGTAGAGATCCTGAGACACGGTATCAGACACTATGCGTTCGACGTGACTGGCAGCTTGACATAGCGTGTAACGAATCAAGGACTCGAGAGAGAGGAAGGTTGCGGCACAAGGCAAAGTCGATAAGAATGTTCGGGATACATGAGGGTTGGAGAGCTGATCAAAAGTGGATCGTATCAATTCAGACGCGTCTCGCAACGGGGAGGAGAGTTGGGTGATGGACATCAAGGATTGATCCATATGCGGCCGAAGAGTGAGGCTGATCTCCCAGACAGGAAGAAATTCACGGGGGTGAGGGTACACATTGCGGAGGGGCAACACAGAGGCCTCGAATGCGTCAAACTGTTGGACAAGACGAGAGAGCTGTAGGCCAAGGCTACTCAAGACGCAATTGACGGAGTTGATCGAATCTTCGATGCGATTGCGCTAGATAACATGATCAACGATACCCAGCGAAACGAGAAAAGTACGCACAATGACAACGGACTGGTCGGACGACATTATGATGCGAGGGGTGCGCGGGGTGACTACAGGCGAGGAGTGTCGTAGCTGACAGAATGTATTTCAGTTGGTAGTGAATCATACCTAGGAACGCCGACCGTCGGACCGTAGCACAAATGACCGACAACGGTAAATAGAAGCAAGAATCAGAACATATTTTTTATCCTACAAGAAACATCGTCAGATCTAACACAAGCCGAGAAAAATGGAAGAGAAAGAGATACGGTAACCTGATCGGCCCGGGTCCGAGATCCAAATGATGGATAACAGAAAAATCGCCTCAGCAAAAAGTTGGAGAGAGCGGGTGTTAAGTGAAATAAAAAGAAAGGGTAATGTTGGCAGTGTGCAAACAAGGAAACCACTATACCAGGCGGTAATAAAGCGAAGACGATCGCGTGTAAAACGGGATGAAGGTGTAGTCCCCAAGTGACGGCGGAAGACATGACTAAGCGCAATGATTGGATCTGGATGATGGACGAAAAAATGGGCGCGATTAGAGTTCTTTCTAAACGTCTGATAACTTGCAGCTAGGAAGTAACCTAATCCATTGTACAAGAAAGGTCGTCAATTGGTGCAAGATGGCAAGGGCAGATAGATAACGAGGACCGTTATTCTTCTCCTTTCAGCGGAGTTGAAACCACTTTGCCTTAGTCAATCGAGGGGACAAACAGTGAGACTCGAGAGATGGATGGATGTACTTCAAACGAAAACCTAGCAAACGTTAAAAGGGTAAAGACTGGAAACGAGGTGAAATATGGATGGAGAGCAGATGTCGAAACATGAATGGAAGAAATGATCTTCATACCAGGAAAAGAGAACAAGTAATATTCCCATTATTTGAAGAAGCAAAGGTACCAGGCTCAGGCGCTCTTCAACACGAAACCTACCGAATGTACGAGGGGACGAAGAGTCAGACTCGAACATGCGGTTAGGGGCGAGAGTAGAGTTATGGATATCCGGTGCAAAAGGGTTAGAAATAACAAGGAAAGGCGGAATTGAAACGAATCTAAACGATCAACGATGAATGGGTTAATTACAGTTAATTAAATTTTTCCTTGTACCACTTCAAGGGGACGGCATGAGCCTTGACCTAAAACAAAGTCAACGAGGTGTAGAGGATGTTGTCTCGAAAAAGGACACCTTTTCGCGAGAAAAATTGCGAATTTGCAAGCCGTTCATACTTCGCACACGAGAGAGTGCGACGTAAGCTTGACCTAGAGATCGATTAGGATTAGATATGAGAAAGAACATATGACATACCTTTTGCAAATATACGACGAAAATCTACGACAACTTTCTCGAACGTATGGCCTTGTGTCTTGTGAATGGTGACCGCCCACGCCAACGTCAGAGGAATCTGCATAACAAAGTAAAGCATCGAAAGACAGGTGAGATCAGATAACATACCTGTACCCGTTTCGCCAGGGATTTACCATCAATGTCGACTTTGAACTCTTCACGCATGACAAGGATGTGTTCGGGACCATCATGTGCATAGAACTCAACCAAGGGAAAACGGTTGTCAGCAAGAGAATGACCACTATTATCGGGAGAGTAGGCAGTGGGAATACCCTGTGGGGAAACTTTAACGTTGCGTATAAAGCCGATTTTCTTGTTGTAATGAACGGCGTCGTGAGCGTCTTCCAGTTCGGTGGATGTATAAAACCCTTTGATGACGCCAACAGTACCATTCATGAGGCCTTGATCTAGATTTTTTAATAGCATCACTTGGGCGCCGACCTTGAGCACGACGGTGGATTCGACGGGGATCACTGCCAAATGTACAGAAGAAGATCGATTGTACGTCCAATCGTAGGCGAGGAACTTCAATTGATTGCTGTCGATAGCAGAAAGGCGAGCTTTGTTAAATTCGTTGACTTCTTTGCGAGTGGCGAACAATGATATCGGTTTATACTGAGGGAGAAAATCGGCGTTGATGGGTCGGGCGAGACTGGAAAGAAGCTTGGCGCTCTCATCATCCAGGTCCCCGATACGACAACGATTAAGAGCGTAAATAAAATCTGGATAGATCAGATGACGCGCAGAGCGATTGGGTGATAAACTACCAGGTTCGCTTTGCCTGTACACAACGTTTAATTGAATTTGGCTTTGGATAATGCATGGCCATGATTCCGCGAGAAAGGCATATTTAGATTCGCCGGAAGAGTGGACGGGGGGAAGTTGTAGGAAATCCCCGGAAAATATGACCTAGCAAACGTTGGAAGAATGGCCGGTCGAGAATATTCAGCGTACCTGAATCCCACCAAAGGGAATGTTATTGCTGAGAAGCTCACGTGCGACACCGTCCAATATGTCGAGGAAACGTGCATCCAACATAGATACTAGACGAGAGTAAAGAGGGGATATCTCAGAGCGGAAGACACCTACTCTCGTCTGAAACTAAGACTTTGGTTTCCTGCCACCTGGCGAGAGCTTGAGGCGAGGATCGGATGCGTTTCAAAGCTTCGGAAATGGTTTTCTCGGACCCAGTCAAGCCGGCCCACGAGTGCAGCGTTTGACCTGCATATACGCGGTAACTTCATGGAAGTAGATAACGCAGAAAAAAGACTAACCTTTGAGTTTACAACTCGCCATGCCTGTGCTTGCAGTAACAGCGACCATGTACGAATATCGGAACTTTTGTTGTAGCGCATGAATCATAACTTTTAGCAAGTATGTTTTACCGCAGCCTGAACGGATTTCAGAACGTCGATAGCATAGTGAAAGGAATACTGACCACCACCCCCAGTAATAAACAACCGCTCTCCTGAAAGCGCCTTCTCGACGGCGAGACGCTGTTGTTCATCGAGCATACTGAGATCGACGGAACGTTCATCCACAGAGACGGAGAACAAATGTCGGACGGAGGGTTGGAGAGATTCACGGACTTTGTGCAGTTTGCGATTAGCAGCCATGTTGAAGGAAGGCACAGAAATGGGATGGGGAAAGAACAGAAGATAACACGACGCGACTGCTGTGTTACGTGGAAATAACTACAGTGACAAAAAGATGCTGTCGTTATCTACAGAAGGATAGCGTAAAAGAGGCGCCACAGCTATACCCAAAACATGGAAGACAGTACGACGATAAAATACGACAAGACGTTTCGCGTAGTCTGTAAAACGCCATTTATCCAAAGACGACAAAGGCTTTTCCCAATCAATGTTGTCTAGATCGAATTCACGCGGCCAAGAAGAAAGTAGATCTCGGAAACGCGTATACCAGGGAATAGCAAGTTTCCAGTCGGTTAGCTCCCAGTTTGCATTGTGCCATGGATACGGGGTAGTAGGAATGTCCCATGTGGAGCGAAACAAGTCACGACGTAAATTGATACGAGCGAAACGGGCTTGCGGTGAGATGCTGTCAATATGAATAACGAAGTCATCCGTCTCTTCGAACTGAAGTTTGTGGTTGGTGAGAGCGAGATCGTAGACGATGAGATTGCAAAGACGCTTGTCATTGAAATCCGTCAGCTCCAGTCTACGATCGCGAGCAAGGAGAGGGGATAGGTCGTCATGAAAGGAATAATACGCATATGTCGGATCTTGCATCTCTTGGCCTAATTCTTCTTCCGAAGGTCCGAGGAAGAGAGAACCACCATGACGCCAAAACACGCGATGATCATAAGTTAATTGTGGAGGCCAGGAATGCTTCATCCACCAATAACCGGATAAGACATCTCGCCAAGTTTGCGTATGAAGGTGAAAGGAAGAGGGCGGGGTATTGCCATTCGCAACAGCGACAATGCGAGTCGTTTGATTGGAACGGTACTCTTCGTAGCGAAGAAGCCAGATGCGACGCATACACGCCCAGGTGAAACAGACCTTGGCGCGCTTATCATCAGATTTCACGTTAGATAGAAGATGAACTGGAGGAACGGTGTATGAAAAATTGGCGCCGTGTGAAGGAATCGGAGAGTCGGGTGTAGTGTGTTCCGGAAGGCCGTCTCCACGAGCATGATAATGCCAGAAATAATCCCAATCGCATCCCCACTCGGGCCAGTCATTGCGAATGCTACGTGTTTGACGCCGCCAATCGCTGTCTTGAGGCTTAGGTCTTCGAGGTAAAGGAGGACGAGGGGCTGATAAACCGCGTCAGTAAAAGACGAAAAGACGAGTGGATGAAACTACCTCGACCGGCTAGAGTGAGCAAATCTTTCAATAACCGTCGATCAGAGTAGTGTTGGTCTTGACGAGAAGCGTAACCACGTGCAGCTCGCTCGAATGCAAGAGGATCGGTGAAATCAACATGAGGAGGGTAAAACATCAAAGGTTTGCTATGCACGAGCTTGCCTCTGATAACGTCCTTGTTATGGCCGATGACGCGAATATCAGCCCAAGTACGAAACTCGCATATATGGGTGAGTTCCGTGATGTGAATTCGTTTGGAATCGGGAAGGTTCAAGGGGGGTTTGTCGGTAAGATAATAAACAGGGACATCGAGAGTTGAGACCTGAGCAAAGTCGTCAAAGGACGTCACATAAACACCACGAAAGAGCGGCTGTCTGCTGGCGGTATCTTGAAGACTACGACCAAGCAACTTGTTTCCCCATATCAAGAAAGAGTGAATCTCGGCGACAAAACGTTGCAGCCCCCGAAAGTACTCCAAAGCGTCGCGATAACACATGGCATGATAAGTGAGCGCGAACACGGTTTCTGTGCAACGAGCAACGGCGATGAGGGGCGCTCTGTAACATCCGGGCTTCGCAGCTTGCAGCTCGTTATTCAATTGTATAACGCGTTCCCGGTAGGAGTCTGTTTCGTCTTTCCATATAGAGGTGATAGAAAATTTGACATATCCACGACGAGGTAACTGCGGATACCGATAAAAGTCGCTGTCACGAAGTCGATGGGTGACGATGGACTGGGGTAACCGAAAGTGGTCATGCCCATTGACGACGATGTGGGACAAATAGGGATGCTCTGGATCATGGATTTGTGGTAAAAGACTGATTTCGTGAGGACCCCATGATCCATCAGCGCGAGGAAAGGGTAGTTCGTCAGTGGGGGTAGGTTGGGGGATGTAAAGAGCGTTCTTGGCCAAAATAACACTACCATTTGGTAGTCTGGTCCATCGATCAAAATCGATGTCGATCGAAGGAGCTAGATAACACGAACGTCGGTAATAAAATCGATGAACAATGAGACCCTACCTTCAGACATGATGACACTATGACGACAGAACGTCAAATTTTAGGTCGATGGAGTGAGATTAGAGACGTTTGAGTGGTGGAACAAAACAACGACATACACTGAACAAATACGTCAAATCCGAAAGTTAAGGGATCCAGTTGCCGTAGCACGAAGCATGAAAATGGGGGGTTAAGATATGAGAGTCGGAGGAAACAATGAAACAGAAGAAAAAGAAATAAAGGTTAGGTATGATACGAAGAAAAAAAAATCGAAGTGTATGAATGATATATACATAAAAACAAGAGGTCATACCGGAGTGGATGTGAAGGAGAACTGGCACGAAAGAACGAGAGGACGGCAACTGTCTGGCTCGAACAAACGCACCACTGAAAAATCTAGAAGAAAAGGACAAAAAAACGATCAAGCAAACAGATGTGCGGGATACAGGAGGAAATAAAAGAACATACCTGAATGATAATCGATTCGGAGGTTAAACTGGAGTGAACAAAGGACAAGAAATAAAACAGACCCATACCCCGGTCCTAAAGGTACTTCTCCGTCCTTCCGGGGGTCTCCTGCCGCCCCCCAGGGTTCATTCCTCCCTTTCATCTGTTGCAAGAAAGTTTGAGGAGCCAAGCATGTAGTTTATTTTATTTGTCATTGTTTGTTTGGCACCAGGCCCCCTCCCTCAAGCGGAAGCATGTAGTTTATTTGTTATTGTTTGTTTGGGTCCTGGATTGCCCATAAAAAGCATGTGGCAGCATGGGGTGTGACAACCATAGAGAGCCAGGGGTTTTTTGTTGTGGTTTGTTTGTCATTGTTTGTTTGGTCTTATTTGGCATTGGCATAGACTCATCCATCCACCACACCCTTCCAGGATTTGTCATTGTTTGCTCATTGTTTGTTTGGTCTTGTTTGTTACTGCCTCCATGGAGGTCCATGCAAGAAGCTGGATTAGGAGCAGTCATAGGAAGCATGTGGTTTGTTTGTCATTATTTGCTTATTGTTTATTTGGTCTTGTTTGTTACTGCCTCCA
>JBBPSW010000290.1:0-13353 GCA_038093775.1 Butyriboletus pseudospeciosus | reverse complement strand
CATCAGTCCAGTTGAAAGGAATATTCTTCTTAGTTAGATCATGAAGGGGTCATGTGACTTGCACATATTCTTGTATGAATTGTCAATAGAAGTTAGCAAATCCAAGGAAATTTCATACACCTTTGATGTTAGTCAGTGTGGGCCATTGTGTAAGAGCAGATACTTTGGTTTTATCCATTTGTATTCCTTCTCTAAAGACAATCATACCAAGGAATTTGACTTCCTTCATACTGAAGCTACATCTCTTTGGTTTGGCAAAGAGGTCATTATCTCATAATTGTTGGAGAACCTTTGCAATGATTCATTCATGAGCAGTGAGGTTGTCAGATTTGGTAAAGATCATGAGGTCATCAATATATACAACCATGACATCAGTCATATCTGTAACTATAGTACTGATGGTTGTGGAATGGACTGAACACAAGGACAAGAACAGAGACAGAGGCCAGTCTGTCTATAGGGTTACAATGGTGAGAGTAACAAGTTGATAAAGATGGAGAGAGTTGGCTGGCAACTCAGAGGTTTATATACTCTACTGGTATTTGTATCTATGTATAGTAGATCTAGAGATAGTATATGAGATAGCAGCATGTATCAGTACAGCAATGCATAGCCATGGATGGACATTAAGTATAGCCATGGTAACCATGGGGATAGTCTAGGGTTCAGGGCATTGGATATGGTCTGGGCCATAAGGCAGTGATGATAAGAGATATAGAGTGGGCACAAGTATAGCCTTAAGGTGTGGCTATGGGGATTGGTGGTGATAGATAGGGACAGGTGGCAGCAACTAGGCTGTGTCAGGCACTGATGTGTGTCATCAGGTACAACACATGTCATGATGTCATAATCCTAGAGTTAGGTTAACTTGGTAACTGTAACAATATCAGCAAAGAGTTCATTCATTATAGTTTGGAATGTGGCAGGAGAATTGCATAATCTAAAGTACATGACTAGGGGTTTGAAAGATCCACAGTGACAAATGAATGTGGCTTTCCATTCATTATCTTCCTTGATTTGGACATTATTGTATTTCCAGTGAAGAGCAATCTTCATAAACCACTTTGATCCTTGGAACTTGTTGACAAGCTGTGAGATTAGGGGTAAAGGATAGTTATTCTTGATAGTATGTTTGTTAATGTATCAGTAATGCTGTACCATATATTTGCACCCATCTTTCTTTAGGACAAAGAAAATGGTGGAGGTTTGTAAGGATTTAGAAGGGTGAGTATAGCCTTTCTTGAGTTAATCATTGATGAAGGTGGGTACTTCTTGCTGTTCTGTTGGTGAAAGGGGAATTAGCCATTCTTTCTTAACAATAAAGGAATCCTTCAGTTCTATAGCATGATCCCAGGATTTGTGAATCAGCATTTGTTCAGAGTCTTTCTTTGAGAAGACAGTAAGATACTTGTGGTATGTACACAGCACAAGATCTTCAGATTTAGGCTCAGGTTTCTTCACTGGCTCATCCTGTTTGAGTGTAAAGATTTGTCTTAAGGAGTCATGTTTCTCAAATTTGAGTTGGTCCATAAACTTCAACATTCTGTTCAAAGTTTTACATGAGGGTGGACAGCATGTCATTTGAACTACTCTGGTAGTCCAATCAATCACAGGGTTATAGTGATGTAACCATGAGTGGCCAAGTATCATCTGATTCTTCCCTAGATCAGTTACTTTAGCATGGGTTAGCTCACAATAATCCTGAAACCTAATGGCCATCCAGACATAATGAGTCATTGTTCTGGTGGTATTATGTGATCTGTCAACATTGTATACTGGTATCAGCTTATCTTGCTTCAAAAGAGAAATCCACTTCTCTCTTGCATAGGATGTGTCAATATAGATAGCATTGGCTCCAGTATCTAGTAAAGCTATAGTCTTCATAAAGAAGCATTGATTGCTTTCAGGGGCAATCTCAATGTGTAACGATAGATCTTGTTTTGTGCTGTGAATGTTAGTAGTATCTAGGATTTGAGAAGAGTTGATAAAAGCAGAATCAAGCACTGGTTTAGAGGCCCAGCCAAGCTCCAAATAAATTGGAGACCCCACTCAGTTTTGAGAATAATTTACAAAGGAATTACTTATTGAGTCATGGGAAATACTAGTAACTTGGACATCCAGATCATTCAAGAGGCTTTGTTTTTTCCCTTGTTGTTAGAAGGAGTCTTGTCAAGAGTGTGAATCTTCTTAGCTTTTGAACAAGTCTTCTTGTGACTATCTTGATGCCATCCACACTTGTTGCATTTAGTAGAGGGCTTTTGGCAATCATTCTTGTTGTGGCCGTTCTGTCCACAATTGAAACATCCAGAAGGTCATTTCATCTTTTGTTTCCTTGTGAAAGCATCAATGGGATCTTCCATTTCAGATTTATCAGATCTTTCATCTAGTGTGTCAACATCCATTGCATTTGGATCACAAGAGGGTTTTGAATGGAAGAAAGTCTTAGATGAAGAGGAAAACAGTTGTCTGGCCTTTCTTCTTCACAGAAATGCCATTATTTCTAGCTTTTCTCCTGTGGTTATCACATTCTTGGCATAGGAGGTTAGGTCATAGACTTCTCTTTCACCATCTCTGATAATTGCATCTCAGATTTCTGGATTCATATTTATTTCCAAGATATTGATGGCATGGGTTCCTGTGATTTTGGCCTCCTTGGCTAATTTCAGGAACTGGTTGATAAAATCAATGCTTCTCATGGAATCTTGCCATAAGTTCCATAACTTCTGGAGAGCCCAATCAGATTTAGCCATAGAGTGATATTGTTTCTCAAGATCTTGGACAAGTTGTCTCCAGGTGAAACCTTGTCCTAGATCTAATCTTTATATAGCAAAGATTCCAGCTTTTGGTTCTGTCATTTGAAATAAGACAGCAACTACTGCTTCAAAGGAGCTGGGAAATATGGCATCACAGTTGAGATCAATATTGGTTTTCATTTTCAGCCACTGCTCTTCAAACTTAGTGATCTCTCCCTTGATTTCTCCAGGGTGTTATGTTCATGATGTAATCCTGACACATATTGTATACTTCCAAGGAGGAGGATGGCCTTCCCAAGATACAACCCCCCTGTATTGCTCCTATAGGGATCCCTGGTGGCAATGTTACAGTGCCTCCTATAACTCCAGGTGCTCTTGGACAGGTGTCCCAATGAGGGCCTGTATGCTGTTCGCCTAGGCTGTGGGCTTTCTCTGCTAGTTATTGGCTAGTGGCCTAATTTGCTGTTGGCAGAGTCTCCTCACTATCTGACCCTAGCAAACTGACACTGGTCCTATGTTACCCAGTCAGTTGTATCAGTGGAGGAGCAAGCTGCAGTGATCCAATAAGACTCTGGCACCTGCTAGAGAGTGTGGGACAATGATATGGCCCATGATAGCATGTATCCAAAGCAACAGTGACAGCAAGAGCTATTGCTAAGCATGTGAGGATAAGGAGAATTATCCAAGCAGAGAGCAAGATGGCTTCTAGATTGTCGGGGAGATTAAAGTGAGAGAGGAACAGGAATCTTTGTGAAAGAAGCTACACAGTAGATTGTGTAGATCTAGGTTAGAGTTACATGAAGTGGATCCAGGGCTTATATGTAACTCTAGCTACTTTAGGCTAGGCTTCTATCACCTAAATTGGGAACTACCATATTGGAATAAATATGTACTGGGGGAAGTAGTTGGTGATACTAGTCTCTGGGGTCAATAACTGGGAGTAACAGGAAATGACCTGTGCATAATAGAAGCACAGGTTAAATGGCTGTGTCTATAGTACCATGTGGGAATCATCATGGGGAATCCCTGTTAGAACCAAGAGGAGGCTGAGTCAAAGAGAAGGTCATTCCACAGATCAGAGGAGATAGGGAAAGGATAGGAAAAGATGGGGTATTCCTCCAAACCTGTAACACAGGGTCAGAGAATACTTTTACTTTCTTGATAGCCTTGGCAGCAGGTATCATCAGTGGTGGTGGTAGAGCTGTGATCTGGGCATTTGCCTGAGCCAGATCATTTTCAATGGATATAGTATATTGGGTCATCAAGCCCAATTGCATGGTGATCATAGTAAATTGTTGCTCAAGATCATTGGCATCACACAGATTGTTCATGAACTGAGTTGAGTTGAAGTTCCTTGGGTTGAAAGTCATGATCAGGCAAAGAAAAGGGTTAGATTTAGAAAAAGTAAAGATACATAATCAATTGTCTTCCACTAAACCAGGGATCTCTATGGTGGAATCTAGTTCCCACTGAGCTTTGGGCTCAATCTGTGTTGGGACTGGGAAATATTCCAGGGAGTTGGTTCCAGTTTTGGAAGGACTTCCTTGGGCAATTGCATAATTAGTCTGGAAATGAGAATAGAAGAACTGGAAGGTGATTGTCTGGATCATGAAGGGTGAGATTGAATTAAAGAACCACTCGATCCATATGGGAGTTTCTCATAAGGGTTCTTGATTTGGCTTGGTTATTGGATGAGCTGTCTAGATGATCTTGTTATTGGTCCAACTGTTATCTTCAGATTTGAAGCAACCTCCATTGTCTGAATCCTGGTTTGTTTCCTTATTGAAGGAGGCTGCTTCAATTTTCTTTATGGTGTTAGCCTCTCCAATGATACTATTGATGAGAAAGAAGTTTTGATTAATGGCAATAGCAAAGGGCTTGCCTTTGGGGATGATGTGTAGTACATGGAAAACAAGTAGTACAAGAAGGACAGTGAATATATAGAGGAATACAAACAAGCAAGTGTTTATTCAGTCACTTTTCTTGTAATTGGGATAGGAGACACATTCTCCTGATCAGAATCTGGCAGCTCTTCTTCTTTAGATGAAGAGATCACACAATGATACAGGGGAGGGAATACTTTCTGTTGGAATACTGGTTGTAATGGTACATAGGAACTCAACAAAGTACAGTAGGGGGCCAGAGAGTGGTATTGGAGCAAGTAGATAGTTTAATGGAGACATGTAGGTGTCCTAAGTGTCTTTTGGGGTTGAAAAGGAGAGAGGTGGAAAGGACTGTGATGACAAGTACAGCAGTACCAGCAAGGGAGGAAATTATCAAACTCAGAATCAGGAAATGAAGGGGATATACAGTATCTTGCACCTCCAAACATAATTGCTCTTCAATGTGGTCTCAAGCTAGGCAGATCTGGTGTCTAATCTCCATGATCTGATTGCATTGTCTTTCCTGGTGAACACCCAGTTATATTGCCTCTCCACTAAAATCTGAGAGTTCAGAGAGGACAAATGCTCAATGTAGATGATAATTGAGAGGTTGTATAAAAGTAATGTCAGTGTTGGAGGTGGAGGAGGTATTGCAGGTGGAGTGGAAATCACCTGCTCTGATGCATTCCCAGTTGACAGGTTGGGCAAGTGGTGTCAGTGAGCAGACAGAGGTGCTCAGGTGATAGCTGGTCAATGATGACATTGCTCAGTATAGCAAGTACCTTGGTGCTAGGCTTCTTGTGACATAGGAACTAAGGTGGCTACTCAATCTCCTTATGTTCTCTCAGGCAGCTTGCTCATATGCTGCAATGTGATCTTAAAGTCATATGTTTACTAACTTATCTATGAACCCATTATTGGACTCTGTCTCCAATTTGACTTACACCTCCAATTCCTCAGCAAAGAACATGAGAGGGGCATAGGGAGTCTCTTCACTCTTAATCAGCACTGATTGTGACAGGGGTCAGTTACTTGTCTCAGCTTCTCAATACTAGGAGGGGAAGGATCCTACTCATGATGGTATAGTACTAGGGATACTGTAAACAGGTGGGAAGCAAGGGGATGACAATGATTTCATCTCCTGTAGATCAGCTGTCAAAGCTGATGGACAGTTAAGAAGTTTTGTCCTAATGAAACACCAATCTCACCATGAGATGGTATTCCCTAGTGACAGACAATAGCATCAAACATTGAGTAATGGAAACCCTTAGTACCACAGCTAGTCTGAGATGAGAATGAGAGAAGACCAAGAGGACAAAACTGAGGTCCTCTGGTAGCTATGAATAGACTAAAATGTGGCTGGCCAAACAAGGGTACTCGCCATTGGGGGTAGAAGGGAGTGAAAGGTTTGCCCCAAGACGGACTCTAGAGAAAAAGAAGAATGCCCCAAAGTCTTGCCAGAGGTAGCTGAATGGATTGGAGGGTCTTTTGGGGACTGGAATTAGATAGTCAAGGAGTAGTTCAGTCTTGGGGGAGGTGTGTGGTTGAGGCCAAGGAACGGAGGTTACAGGAGGCAGTTTTTGTAAGGTTGAAAGTCGATGAGTTGGCCTGCAGTGGCCCAGTGGGTTGTTAAACAGTTTTCAAAGGTCTTTAAAAGGTCAAAGAAGGTGTGTTCTGGTTCAGACAGTCATTTTCCTAACCAGTTTGTTGTTGAGTGGAAGAAAGCTGTGTTTTCATGTGTCCCTATGGTACTAATAGTTGCCAGAGCATCTGGAACTATCTATATACTGGGCTGGGTCCATAGGTTCACACTTTAAACACTACCTATAAAAAGAAAAGGATAGATATTTCCTAATCACATACTTACTATCCTTCATGTGCATGGCTTCACCAATTTCATTCAAAACCTATCCCCAGCTATCATTTACCCCACCTTCCATCGTATTTTTCTCTCCCTTCCTTAGGAACAACATGATGCATACATCAAATATGTTGAACAGTTCCTTCTCGTTACCCCTCAGACAGTCCCACTCCTAGTTCCACCCCTGCTCTCCTCTAGAATTTCTTCGCCTCCTGTCTCCAAGTCTTCCACTGCTATCAAAAGCTCTTCTGATGATGAATACAAGATTCCAACTATTCCTATCCCTACCGATGCAGCATGGATGATCCCCTTATCCAACGGGAATTTAGTACTCTCTTCTCCCACCCATATTATGCCAGGTTCAGATCGACTTCATTATCATCCTGCCTCACCTAACACTACTTGCTTTCACTGCCATTGTCTCAGTCACTATGATGAAGAATGTCCTGAATATGTTTGTCCTCATTGTCGCCTCGCTGCCCCCAGCCATCCAGCTTGCCAATGTCTTACTCTCTAATGCAACTTCTGTCACAATTGGGGATATTCAGATTGCATCTGTCCCCACCGTAACTGTGACATATGCTCTCAAGCTGGCCACATCATTAGCAATTGTCCATTTGAATGTCTTTCCCCATTCCAGGTGGCCTCTATTTACAGATGAATCTCTGGACCCTCTGCCTAATGCCTGGCTGGAATGGGGATTACTTGTTGAACCTGGGGTTCGACTGTATGAAGGGGGTAATGTTACAGTTTTCATTCTCTTCCGTCATATCATCCTTTTCTCTGAATACTTTTACCATTGTATGTGGAGAACCACCCACATTTCTAACACAAGTTACTTACTCTTAGTCAACATGGACTCCATTTCATTTCATCTCCTTGACTGACTCCATTCTTCTCTTTCATCTCCGCTCTCCTCTCGTTCTATAACCTTCTCCCATATTCGATTCCTTTCTTGGCTTGATCTGTGCACATTACCTTTCCCTATAAATAGTCTACCGAGTTACCCATGTACTTCATTCTCAATCTTACTTTGCAATACTAGCATTTTATATCTGGAATCATCTTGACCCTTCGAGCCCTTGAGTGTCTGATGACACTACCTCCTTCAAGCTTAGTCCCTAGAATCCTGGAACATTATGCTCTCAGGATGTTGGTCTCTCTGTGAGAATTGCCCTGACAGATAACTAGTAAATGGATTCCATCTTTATATGCTATGCATAACAAGGAGAGACAGGGGAAGAATAAGAAAAGATGGGGTACTCCTCCAAACCTGTAACATTACCCCCATTGTATATCTGAAGTTCCATCTCAGACCCTACCATTGTTGTCATTGCAGTGTCCAGTGAGGTCCCAGAAAGTATCATAGAAGGGGTCATCAGAAGTGCAGATGGCATGAGAGTGTCTCATGTTTCCACAGAGGAAACATCATTGGTGAGGACATTTATACTGGGGATGTCCCAGGGCTGCCATGTGACAGAGGGGGCATTTGTAGCAGGGACAGTTGACCCTGACATGGATTGTACTTCTGTATTCAAAGCAACAAACAGTGGGGGGAATGCTGTGAATGAGTACACCAAGGGGATTGGTAGGATCATCCACTGGGACTGAATAGTGAGCATGAGGGGTACTGTGGGTGGATGAAATGGAAATAGGTGTAGTTGGAGTGCTATTGGGAGAAGTTGCTTCCAATGGGTTGGAAATGGAGACAGTGGGAAAGGCAGGTAGCCTTGTGAAGAATATGAGGGTGGGATGTCTATGAAGTTTCTGACTTTGGTTGGAGGGAGAAGCAGGTGTGACTGGTCTGGTTGGGGTCTTGGGAGCAGGGGCATGGGAGTCGACACAGGAGGTGGTGCTAATGCTGAGGTTGAAGGGAGTGGGAGATCTGTGAGGGGTACCTGGGTTGACTGCAGTACTGGATCCAGAGGATTCTCCACTGGTATTCTCCCTAGATGTTGTTGCAGCAACTCTATCAACTGCATTATTGCCTGAGCTTCTGAAGAGTTCCTGATGGGCAATGGTGACTCTCTTGGCAGTTCTGTGGGCATGGACATTGTTGGGAACTCCTTTGATGAAATCATTGTTAAAGAAAAGCACATGCTCTTTTTTCAAGAGCATGTGGAGAACAGGGTTAAGGTGGTGGGAGATGTCAGGTAGGGGGAAAAGGGCAACACAAAGGTTGAAACTTTGGAGGAAGAGAACATTGAGGAGATATCTTCTAATCTGAAGGAGGGCTTTCTGGATTGTTTTCTCTGAAGGAGCACCTGCCATGTGCCAGGAGGGCCTGGTGAGAAAGAATTAAAGTTGGTATGTTACAAGAAACTACTCTACTTATATATCTGTCACTGTAGGGCAGGTACAGAGATTGATGGAATCTTATGGAAGGATTATGTAAATAGAAGTTTCTGGAACATTCTAATAAGATTAGATTAGATTAGATAAGGAAAGATATAGTAAAGTGAGGAAAAAGTCATTTCATTATCCCCTTCTTAAGGGTCAAACTCCGAGTTGACCAGAATACTGTGTAGAATTGGGTCTCTGGTAGAAGGTGGAATTTTGAAGAAGTGATCAGGCAGTCAATTGAGAGGCAAGGTGAATGTTTTGAAGTTTTCATTGTCAAATACTCATTGGACTGTGGTAGGGTTGAACTTATGGAATTCCTTGATCATGGTGGGAGCATTTTTAACTGCCGTTTTGGTCTCCCATGTTTGTTCTTCTTTTGGATAACCTTTTCAGTGAACAAGGTATTCTACTTTCCCTTTTCATTTCCATGAGTTGACAATCTCTTTGACTTCATATTCTTTGTCTTGTGTGATAATGACAGGTGGAGGAGTGATTGGTTTTCATTGTGGGGGAAAGGTTGGAGAGTTGTAAGGAGTGAGAAGGGGTTCATGGAAGGTGGGATGAATTCCTTGCCAACTCATTGGAAGTTCCAGTTCATAGGCTGCTTTGCTGAACTTTTGAATAACCTTGAAAGGACCATATTACTTGTCATTGAATTTTTTTTGTTGGTCAGTCCCTCTGGATATTGGTCCCTTCAAGAAGGACAAGTTGTCCTTTTTTGTAGGGAATGGAAGGTCTAGACTGTTTGTTGTGGTTTCTTTTCATTGCTTCAGCAGCTTTTGTTAATGCTGTTTTAGTGGCATTATGAACTTCCTTCATTCAGATTGCAAATTGTATAGCAGATCCAATTTTTCCTTCTATGGATTTTGTTGTTATGATCAGTTGTTGTCCATAGTTGGAGAAGAAGGGTGAGATACCCATTACACTGGTGGTATGTGAATTATGTGTAAACTCTGCTAATGCTAGCCATTTGACCCAGTTGGTTTGGCAATGATTGATATAAATCCTTAGATACTTCTCTACCTCTCAGTTTATACATTCCATTTATCTGTCTGTTTGAAAGTGGTAAGCTGTGGACAGATTTGCTTTTATGTCAAGTATAGTATATAGATCTTTCATAAAAGCAGAAATGAATTGTAATCCTTGATTAGAGATAACCTTTTTCAGTCACCATGTAATTTGAATACAGTGTCCCTTAGTACTTTGGCTACTCCTCGTGATGTTATGGTGTTGTCGACAGCAATTAAATGTATCATTTTAGAAAATCAGTCAACAATTATGAGGATTGGATTTTTTTCCTTCCAATTGTGGTAGAGGTCCTATGAGATCTATGGAGATGATCTCCCAGGGTGCATTCGGAAGTTCATTCAGATGAAGGGGAGTATTGGTTGTGATAGTCTTAGCTTTCATCTTTTGACATATATTGTGAAACAACTTTTTACTTTCTACCTTTTACTTATCTTATCTCCACTTATCTAATCTTATCGGAATGTTCTATAAACTTCTACTTACATAATCCTTCCATAGGATTCCATCAAGTTCCATACCTGCCCTAAACCAATCAGTATAGTGGCTTAAAAAACTATCTGCATGTTTGGTCATTTTTCACTAAATGTGTTATTCCCCAATAACCCCTAATCTTTACCCTAACATATAGGTGTATGAAATAAAGCACTGACCCTTGGCTTGCTATCCATCAAGGTTTCAAGACATATGAATAAGAATTGATGAACTGGCAGTCATTTCAAAACAATGACTCATTCAGACAGTTTTTTGACTGTAAGTTTTGATTACATATATTGGACCCTAGCATGCTGTAATATGGTTACATACATTTGGTAAGGCTTCTATTATGTCACCATTATGTAACTGAGTGTCAGACAACATATATAAACCCCATCATTCCATGTTTATTTTCCCACCATCACCATGAAATCCATTTCCATCTTTCAAAGAAACAATATCATCTCTCTATCCATTCATGGGTTTTTCTCTAGGAAAATCTCTGCCCAAACTGGCCTAGGAAAGTCTACAGTATGCCAAGTGCTTCAGAAACTCCAGCCAGAGAAGACTAGGCTTCTTGGTGGCTGTCCTTCCAAGCTTACCTCTACCAACAAATGAGCTATTGTCCAGCAAATTATTACTGGCAAGGCCAGGAATGCTGTTCATGCTGCCCAATACATCAATATCATTATTGATACCCCTGTCTGTCCTCAGACTGTTAGAAATACTCTTAAGGAAGCCTCCTTAAAGGCTGTGGTAAAGAAGCAAAAGCCACTGCTTTCTAGTGATCACAAGAAAAAAATATTAGCCTTTGCTCTCAAGTACCAGCATTGGACTATGGAGGACTGGAAGAGAGTTATATGGTCAGATGAGACCAAGATCAATAGGATTGGGTCAGATGGGCAAAAGTATGTGTGGAAAAAGAAAGGAGAGGGGCTAATTGCTAGAGAGGTTCAAATGGAGTGGGGATTTTGAGTGAGGTGGAGGGGAGAATGGATGCTGAACAGTATGTGGCCATATTAGATGCTCTTATAGGTGTTCATCAATTGTGGAAAAGAGTAGTAGAGCAGTGGAAAAAGATTGATGAGGAACAGTGTCAGAAATGGATAGAAAGTATGCCTAGAAGGATTGAAGCAGTTATCAAGGCCAAAGGAGCTCATACCAAGTACTAGATACCTAGATAAATTTAGAGTCAAAAGACTGTCCAAATGAGTCATTGTTTTGAAATGGCTGCCAGTTCATCAATTCTTATTCATATATTTTAAAACCTTAATGAATAGAAAGCCAAGGGTCAGTGCTTTATTTCATACACCTATATGTTAGGATAAGAATTAGGGGCTATTGGAGAATAATGCATTTAGTGAAAAATGACCAAACATGCAGACAGTTTTCTGAGCCACTGTATATAACTAGTGTAGTTTTTGTAAACATACCTCATCTTTGGAATTACACTTCTTCCCATTGGATATCACTTTCAAGTGACTCTCAGGCAATTGTGTATGTTTTCTTTTCAAATTCCAAAGATATCCTCATTGCTGGGCCTTTTACCTTCTGACATTCCATCTCTATTATAACATGAATAATTTTCAAACTTTTTACCTTACAACTTTCATCACTCATATCATGTGACTGTGCATGTGACCGTGGGAATTATCACATGACCCAAGTCCAGACTATGACATCATATGACATCATACCTCATGTGTACCATGACCTTTTCATTTCCGTCTTTCTCTCACACAGCCCCTTTAATCTCTGTTTATCTTCTCACACAAATATTACTATACTTAGTAGATTAGTACACACACAGCCTGGTCTGTGTGCACTCTCCTCATGTATATAAAGTAGACACCATACGACTGGAATCCCCAATCTAATCCACTTGTATTCTGCTCCAACAAACTCATTGCCTTGGTCTTCTGGCCATTGTAGGGTTTGGCATAGTATGGATGACGACTCTACCCACCTGATTAGTTCAGCCAGGACTCGTGTAGCCTGCGAATCAGCCGAGCCTTGTGGATTGATAGCGATAACCAAGCTTTCATTACAATCTCCTTTACTTTCAATTGACAAACTAGTTGCCAGTAACAGATACTTTATCTGTTACTATTCTCATATTTCCATTCTTCCTACTTCCATGTCATATGAGCACAATTGTGGTCAGTATAAGCCTAGTGGTTACTTGCAGTTTTGCAATACCAGCTTTTAGAGTGGTTGACACAGGCCTAGCAATTGAATCACACCTTGTCATCATAGGTTGAGAAGAACATATTTGATTAGCAGCCTCATCTCTCCTCTACCCACTATGTCCCCTCTTCCCTGCCTAGAGCTCTCTGCTCAAAGCACCCTATAGCTGGCCTGCAGGCTTAAGCAGACACATGATTACAGGTGATACTGTACAGGACTAGCACCTGGCCCATCCTATTTCAAACAGTCATCTGCTGTATTAAATAAGGATAATATTGCTATTGGGCATAGTGCACTAGCCTCCATCATCTGCTGAGTGCCTAGCAGTTTGCACCCTCTTCACACTAGAAAAGAGGCAGGTTTGTGTGATTACCTGAGACATCACATACAGAGTGATACTCTGAATTATCCTGATTCTTCCAGAGGTGCTCAGGATCCCCAACCCTGCCATCAACACACTTGTCAAAGGTCTTCCTACAGATGTCCCCATTCTGAGACTCCTCATCCCTTATCCTGCATTCAATATCCAAGGATGGCACTTAGAAAAGTATTGAGCCTTGTACAATACGCATCATCATCCTTATGAGAAACAGTTTCTACCCCCATCACACATCTAATGTGGCATGTCCTTTTCATGCACTCTACAGTGACCTCCAAAACCATTGCAATAACTAACCTGGACGCAGTGCGCGAAGTGCACCGCAAACACCCGTGGGAACTGCGCTCAGCTTTGGTGTGACCAAACAAAGTACAAACTCTTGGCTACAAATCGGTCCCTGGGTCATGTGATTTGGCCCAGTGGCTGTGGAGATATGGCCATTTT
>JBBPSW010000288.1:2142-13378 GCA_038093775.1 Butyriboletus pseudospeciosus | reverse complement strand
TGGATGTGCTACCTACAGCCTCCCTTCCAGATCCACCTCCAGACAATAGGGCCGAGTCATCGCAGGGTAGTTCGATCCTGAAAAGGTTGTTACCAACGTGGATCCGGAAGAGTAACAAAGGCTCAGCACTGCACGAGCCCGATCGAGTTCACGGAAAGTCGCGTCGGGCTGCCGATCATCAATCTTGTTCCCACTCACCAGCAAGGGCGGAAGATTCAAACATGGGACCTTCGTGGATGGCTGCAAATAAACGTGTGCCAGTGAGTGTTGTTTCTTGACAGACGACTGGAGGCGGTGTACCTAACATATCACTCTAGCGAGCGGTTGCGAAACCCGTCGTAAAAAACCAAAAGGTCTGTTACTCCTCTAGTCTGTGTGTGAGGACTCATCAAGGGTTGCAGCACAAATCCCCGGCCAAGCCCACCCGTCCAAAAAAAGGTGCTTCTCGTCATGGACGAGGTGCTGTAGGTGTGGCGGAGGCAGGCCCAGTGCGTCATTTTCTGTTGATGGTAGACCGCGCCATAACACTCACGTCTTATCAGACGCACCAAACCAACAATCCGCCTCATCCCTCGGCCGGGAGGGTCCGTGTAACGGTACGCGTGCTTTCGCTTAACTTACATCATTAGACTCACAGTGGTCAGGATCAACGAGAATCAGGTGACAGTGTTATTTCTATCAGGTTACCTTCATGGATGTTGTGTCGTGGGTCAGTTACTGATGACGGGACCCATGGGTGATTTGGGTAACTTAATGCAGCAAGACGTATGGATGCTTATATACATCATTGTATGGTTTCGTGTATGAATTTGTGTGCTCTCATCTCATCGGTGTGGCTAATCAAAACGATGAAATTATGATACGCACCCAAGGATCTCAGGAATGTCGATATCTAGCACGGGTAACCGGACATTCCAATTCTATACACTCTCCTTCCAGCTCGCTTGTCGCTCGTCCCTCGGCCTTGGGGCTACCGAGGACCAAGGAAACGTTCACGATCGACGCCTCGTCGTGCCCTTCATTCACACACCACAGACCACCATCCCACCGATCGACCGATGTGATCCAACAGAACGTGACACTCGTGTTATATGGACCCCCCCTTCGTCCACGCTCGAACGACGCATGGGTAGACCCGTCCGCTGCTCGAACGTCTCAGGGCCGTGACTCTGATCGATTCGCGACCGCACATACCGCACCACGACGCTCCCAGTCGATGATCGTCGACTCGCAGCACTCAGCACCGAGAACATGCTGGGACGCCTCGGCGGTACGGAGCGAGACACGAGACGTTGGAGCGCGAGTCCGAGTCCGAGTCGGATCACCATCAACGATTTCGACGTACCTCCCACTGCATTCTGTTCTTTTATTTTTTCCTCCGTGGTACGAACGAACGAACGAACGGCCTCGTCTTTCGCGCTCCACCACACGTGTCGATTGGAGCGAGGGCGAACCCGTTGATGCCAGTCCTTTGTGACGACGTTTAGACGTCAACGGACAGACGCACAAGAGTCGATTCGGTACGCGATATGAGTGGAGTACCACCGATTCGGGCAAAGGTGGCGCACGTTCTTGATTTCATCTCGGTGCCAAATGGCGTCAGATCGACCAAATGACTGATCGTGGGCGTCGTTCAACGACGAAGAGAATCGATTTGTTCCTACTGGACACGAACGTGCGTACGACTATGACTACGACTACAACGAGTGCCGTCCTCGCGCCACCGTCTACAAAAGAATGATATTTTAAAAAAGAATGAAAGTGTGAGATGCCACCGAATGGACGAAAGCCCAGACAGGCAATATATGTTTCCCCCCCCTTTTCCCCCTTCTCTCTGGTGTGCAGTTTGCTGTAGGTAGATGAAACGAAAACAAAGAGATGTAAGCTGTAGCATGAGCAGAAAGATGAACGGGTCCATGGTGCGACGATGAAAAAGAAAAAGAAAAAGAGAGAGCAAGGTAAAGTGAGAAGAAGGCAAAAACATGAAACGATGAGGTGCGATTCGATCGAACGCGACACCGCACTCAGCGCGCCTCCAGCCGTTCCCTACAAAGCGGGCACGTTCGGCTCCGGTCCAGCCAGTTTTCCAAACATTTTTCGTGGAATCTGGAAAAAAGAAAAAAAACGGCGCCGCACGGTCGTCAGAGAGAAATTCAACCCCCGTACAAGTCACCACACGCACGCATGTTGACAGGTCGCTCCCAAGATACCCTCATCGTCAGCCTTGAACTGCGTCATGCAAATCGCACACTTTTCCACTGCCACGCCAAACAAGGACATCTTCAACTTGACACGTCCGTCCCGCGTCAACCGCCTCCGCACGAGCTCGACCTTGCCCACCAGATACGATGGACCCACGGCCCCGTCGTCCCCATCACTCTCTGGTGACGGGACATTCGGCGGCGGTGGCGGCGTGGCGGGCCCAAGGAGGTCCGCAATAAGTAGAAGCGCCTAGGCAGGAGGATTCGTTCACGTGGTACGACCTGAGATCGTCGTCAATAGGAGGAGAACTCACGTCATAGTTGGACCCGTCCGACATCCCCTGCTCACCCAGACTGGAGACCAGTCCGTTGATATCTGGGACGTCGGACGTGGGGGTCGTCTGCATCGACGTATCAAAGTACTCCACGGAACGACTGGCAGCAGTGGAGAGGGCGAGGCTGGACGCGGAGGTGTAGCCGCTCGTCGTCGGGGTCAAGGGTCCGGGTGGGCTAACCGTACCGCTATCGCTCACGTTGTCATTGTCGTCGCCGTTGTCGTCATCGAGACCGAGAAAATCCATGCAGAGGGGTGTGATAGGGTTTGGAGCAGGTTGAGGGGCCGCGTCAAGGCTGTCATCATCAAGATCGATGAGCAAGCCCTCGGGGATAGGGGGTGTAGTAGGGGCAGCAGAGACCATCATCGCCTTTGGGTGTGGAGAGACGTGTGTCACGCCCTTGTCGAGAATCCAGGTCAACGAAGGAGAGACAGGAGGAGTCGCCGGAAGCGGTCTCCCAGGGTAGTGACGCCGAGGAGATGGTTGACTGATCGGAGGGGGAAGGCTTTGCGTCAAGTTTGGCAACGGTGTGGGAGGTCCAGAAGGGAATATGGAACTATAAGCCGGGGCACTCCGCATGCCCATGTCTCGAGAAAGGGATCTGCCCCGCACAAGGGCATGGTTCTCATCACGCGTATCAGGCGAACGGACGATACGCTCGGTGGCAGACCGGGTGGGGAGAGAAGCCAGCGCTGGGTTCGCTACGATGGGAAGGTCGGGATCATGCTCATAAACCGGTACCGGAGGCGCAGGCGACGAGACTCGGGGAGTTCTCGAATTCAGGGAAGGCTCGTAACCCCTGCTTCCCACCGCACGAGGAGGTTCCGAGGCAACCTCACGATTCGAAAGAACCTGAATGGCTGCCGGAACGTCCTCGGCAGCGATCGTGTTCTGGGAGAGGGATACGGTATCGGAGCTAAAGGTAGACGTAGAAGAGACGGAGATGGGAGATACCGGCGCGCTCGAAGCGCTCATCTGGCTTCCACGACTGGAGGTCGTATGACGACGGACATGGCGAGCGACAAACGGTGGTGATGCAGGTCGGTGAACGTCTGAACCGACCGTTTGTGGAATCTGCACCGTATTCACCTTACGCGAACGATCAACCGATGACTTTGTTGGTGGGACGCTGAACACGTCCGGGGCGGTCGACCGCGGTAACTGTCGCACTGCCGTGTTCTGAGGCGTAACGGGGGGACTCGGCGGTGGTAAAGAACCATCGATAGACCCCCCAGAGCCGGTACGTTCAAGCACCTCCCAATCTTCCAGTGGCTCGCTTGAGGCACGCTCCTTTGACTTTCGATGGAACAGTTTCGTCCGCGCACGGTTCGGAGTGCCGTGATGGGATGGCGACAGGTTGAGCAACGATGGCGTACTCTTGAAAAACGGACTGGGATTACGGAGCAACGAGATCACGGACGAAGACGGTTGAGGTGACTGTGAACGACCGTGGAAAAACCGCGAGGGAGAGCTAGGGATGCTAGGCATCCGATGGTGTTTCGGGGTGGGAGGCGTGGACAGATCTGAATTATCCTGATTCCGATCATCCTCATACCGATCGCGACTCTCCGGAATGCGAAGCGAGAGCTGAGACGCCAAAAAGCGGGCTTGTGAGCCTGGATGACGAGAGACTGTGGGTTGACTTGCAAGCCGAGTTCTGTGCGGAAGGGGAGAGCCGGATGGGACGGTCGTTTCTGTTCTCATCTTGTGTCTCTTTACGCGCTCGTCCAAGGGGATCCCTCGCACGCGGTCGAGTTCCCACCGCTCGGATGGCTCTATGTCGACGAGTTCGATGCTGGAGCCATCCTCTTCGTGAGGAGGCTGTAACAACGAGAGAGACGCGGTGTCGATTGAGAACGTATCGCTTCTATCTGATCCGGCCAGGTGGGACCGAGTACTGGACAGAGGGAGAGAAGCGACGGTGATAGCGGGCGAAACGAGGCCAGGGTGGGGAGGGCCACTCTGGTGTACAAAGTCCTCGGAAACGAGGGTCGATACGGCAGTCGCTGTTTCGTACGTGGGCGGAGGTGGGAAGTCTAGAGGGGGGTGAGGGTACGTGAGGAGAGGGGCGAGGGCGGACGGACCTGTATCGTCCCGCATTCTAGAGGGCTGCGCCTGTCTGCGAGAGCCAGCGCCTCTAAAGTCGTATGAGAGGTTGTATTGCATTTCCTCTTCGTATCGCGCCTCCCTCTTCTTCTTCGATTTGGGTTTGCGAGTCTCCGGTGTCAAGGTCGGACGACGAGCATTGAGAGTGGAGCTGTGGGTGAGAAATGCTGCCTGAGCTTGTTCGGCAGGTCTCTTGCCCGAGGTCATCGTGTAGCACTGAGAAGATGGGAGACAAGGGCGAAGGATGCACGACACGCCTTTACCTGCTGTCGTGCCGACATGCCCTTTTCTTGTTTGGACTGCTTTGGCAAGTTACAAATGCGGGCACTCGGGTTATCCACAGCGGAACCACGCCGATGACTGCCTTTTCGGGGTACATCCTTTCCCACGCCATCGTCGCGGTAATGAGCGTGAGATATGACGTCATCTCGATAACCCACTCCAAACGGCGTATAAGCAAAAAGCACGTCCCCTCCTGGTGTATGATATATTCACATGAGCAAATCGTGCAGGTCATCACAACGAAACAGTCCGACAACGAACAATCGTCGACCAAAATATACTGGCAGAATCGTAGAAATTTGCGATGCGTATATATGGATCATTGCACAATTGTAACGAAAAAGAATTAAGAAAGAGCAAAACAAAAGAATGCGAGATGCGGCGACCAGACGAACGCGCAACGGACGGAGTAGTATAAAAATCTAGATTACAAGTGGATATTCAATGCTCGATTAATTTCGCTCTCATGGGGCTGCAAAAGCAAGGAATATACCGCACCCTTCCGCATGCCCTCACAAACATGCCATCCTCTATGCTGCAGTGCGACTCGGGTTACGAGCCAACGTGGCGCCCGTTCTCTGTGCCTGGATACTGCTGAATCGTTGCAATTCTTCCGGTTTCATGGCGATCTTGCGGCCAAAGCCAACCTTGCGAGCAGCACGGCGAATAAACGAAACTCGGTTCGAGTACATGGACTCGTGGATCGAAGCGGCGCGTGACTGTGTGCGCGTAATGGGAATACCACCCTCGGATGCCCTAAGTGCTGCCTCTGCAGCCTTGCGGTCGTGACGTTCGCGCATCTTCTTAATGATGGTAGCCTTCATAGCAAATTTAATCCAGTCTAGGGGCGAGAACCAGACAATGTTCTGGAGACACAATGAACACACGATAGAGAATGACACAATGGCACATACCCAGACCCAAACAATCCCAATCCAACCACCAGATATCCCTTGGATTTGAGTGAAACCCCAGTTGCCATACGCAGCAATAATCGAGGACACGAGCTGAGCGATACAGAATGCGACCATCAGAGCCACAGATGGACGTTCCATGAAGAAGAAGCCATGAGAACGTGTGACGAAAATCAGCGCCTGCGAAATGATCGCAACTTGCAGGTACACGATAGTGTGAAGCTGAGGGTCATTGGCACCCGAGGGGAATACTGATCCATTGAACGTGACACCAAATTTGTCATAAAAGAAACTGGTCTTCAATATGATAGTAACGAGCGCAATACTAAAAATACCATCAGCAAGAGAGTGAGCAACAAAAACGAGTGCCTTACGTGGAGGCGGTCAAGTACAACCCATATGCAACGGCATACGAGAAAATCTCAGCCAAGTCCCAGGCATCCGGTGTCATTGAGGGCAAGACACGGTCGACGGACAAGGTCATGATGGTACCATCGTTGAGCAAGGCGATGATCAGTACCATGAAGGGGGGGAAGTCGAACTTGAACGCAAAGGCCAAAATGGCGAAGCAGACAACGATACGAATGGTCACGGCACAAGCGTAGATAGAGTAGTTGCGCATACGCTGGAAGATGATACGCGAACCGCGGATGGCGTGCACGATGGTGGATAACCCAGGCTCGGTCAAGACGATGTCAGCAGCACCACGAGCAGCATCAGTAGCACCCTCAACAGCGATACCAACATTGGCACGGGAAAGAGCTGGAGCATCATTGGCACCGTCACCGGTCATGGCACACAAGTGACCAAGACCTTGGAGGCGCTTGACAATTTCGAACTTGTGTTCAGGGAATACCCCTGCGAAACCATCCGCATCCAAAATCATGTCGTCGAGGGTCAAATGCTTGCCGCCAGGGGGAGGACCATCCTTCAAAACCTTGGCTGGGTACATATGATCACCCAAGCCGAGACGACGACCAGTTTCCTTCGCGATAGCCAGTTGATCACCGGTAACCATCTTGACTTTGACGCCGAGAGCGATAGCATCGTCGATAGTCTGCTTGGTGTCCTCGCGGGGAGGATCAAAGATGGCGAGAAGACCGATCAACTCAAAACCGTTGCCTTCAGCCTCTGGATCGTCACCATCCAACTCTTCGTAAGCAACAGCAAGGGCACGAAGACCACGAGTGGCAAACTCCTCGACATCGGCCTCGAGCTTGTTCTCTATTTCTTCGGTCTTGTTGCGAGTGCAAAGGTCGATGATGATACCAGTCATACCCTTTGTGACGCGCTTAAGCTTGCCAGACGACTCTTCAAGGTAGGTGATTTCTGTGCGTTTGTCGACAGGGTTGAACGGCTTGAAGTCCAAGAGTTTGATACCGGCACGGGCACGAGCGGAATCACCGAGCGCGGATACGACGGAAGAATCGATCGCATCCTGATTTTCAGTACGAGACGCATAGGCAGCAAGAAGCATAACGTCATCAGCAGAGAAGGGGCCGTAGGTACGGATGGTAGCCCTGTCGATGGTGAGCTTGTTGGTGGTGAGAGTGCCGGTCTTATCAGAGCAAAGTATGGTGACACCCGCCAGTTCTTCGATGGCGGTGATGCGGGTGACAATAGCCTTGTGCTTGGCGAGTTGCTGAGCACCAACGGCAAGGGTGACGGATAAGACTGTGGGCATGGCGATGGGGATACCACCGATCAAGAGGACGAGGATATTGTTGAGACCACGGCGATAATTGTACCTGAAGCCAGCATAGAGGACGAGAATTTCGGCAACGACGAAAATCCCAATGGAAACCAGGCAAAAGGAACCGATCTGGGCCAAAATCTTCTGCAAGTGACCTGTAGTGTCATCGTCCTGCCCGACGAGAGAAGCAGCACGACCGAAAAACGTGTTGGCACCAGTGGAAATGACAACACCCTCAGCTTCACCCTGTTTACAAGTCGAACCACTGCAGATGGAGCGTCAGCCCAGATAGTCGCGGCGGAGCAAGGAAAGAATGCGAACGAGAAACATTGATCGGCAGCCTTTTTGCCCTGGGGAAGCGATTCACCGGTGAGAGCAGCCTGGTCGATAGAAACGTTGATGGCCTCCGTGAGACGACAGTCGGCAGGAACGATATCACCAATCTTGAATGCGATCATGTCCCCAGGGACAAGATCCGCCGATTCGATCTCAGACCAACTTCCGTTACGCTTGACCCTTGCTTTTGGAGCGAGGGAGTCCATAAGTGCCTTGACGGCATTGCCAGCATTGCGTTCCTCGTAGAAGCCAATCGTAGAGTTGATGAACAATAAAAGAATGATACCGACAAAGTCTTGCCAATCTGGAGGTTGATTATCACCGTTGGAGAGTACGATAGCCACAAGGGCAGCGCCTTCCATGACCCAGGACAATGGATTCCACATGAAACTCAAGAACTAAAGAAAGCTTAACACAGAGAGGCTGCATATATGCGAGGTGATTACCTGGAGAAAAGCATTCTGCTCTTCCTGCTCGAGCTTGTTTGGACCGAATAACTCGATACGACGGTGAGCCTCCTCCAGCGTCAAACCATTCTCATCGCATTGCAAGAGTTTGAAGACATCTTCGATGACAATCGTTTCCAGGTCGACCTTCTCTTTATCATACAAGTCTTCAGCTTTGAGCTCAATCTTTTCGGCATCAAGCATTAGGAAAGTGAAGAGTCGGATTTGAAATATGACAAACCAAAGACAAGTCGACATTTGCATCTATATATAGCGGTCAAGACCAGTGCACGCGCTAAAGCGGGGAGATGGCATACGAGTCGGTTTCTCCTCATCATGACCAAATTCCTTGTACTCTCGTTTGCGTTTTGTGTCGGTGGCAGGGTCGGTGGTAGGCGACTCTTCGCCTTGCGGACCGGGCTCCTTTTCCACATTTGGCTGCGACATGGCTGTGTCTGGGGAAAACGCGCGGGAAGGGGGGGGGGGGGAAACCCTACAGACAGGATCTATAGAGATGCGGCTTTTTGACGGGGAGGAGACACGTCGACGAGGAGAATGCGGATGAAAGAGTGGGAGAGTGAGAGCTGCGTCGCAGACGGACTTTTATATTTGGGCCCCCGAAAAAATCTGAATATCAAATATCCACAAATACGCCGGTCAACCGCTTATCATTAAATTATTTTTTTAATTCCTAGTTGGAATCCGAATGAGAGAACCCCTGGAAAACCCCGGCACGGTCCGCCGAAACGCCCG
Organism: Butyriboletus pseudospeciosus; assembly: GCA_038093775.1. Classification (NCBI taxonomy): domain Eukaryota; kingdom Fungi; phylum Basidiomycota; class Agaricomycetes; order Boletales; family Boletaceae; genus Butyriboletus; species Butyriboletus pseudospeciosus. The sequence continues at coordinate 4,312 of JBBPSW010000288.1, read as the reverse complement.
TTCCCTGCCTTGTCCGAGTCTGCTCTGTGGATGGCTCGCTTGTGCTTGGACGTATATTCGTACCGCGGAGCAGCTCTGCCATTTGCGACACACACGCTGGAAAAACGAGCAACTCCAGCTCGATCGATGATATGATATGGGATCATATCTCAACGGCTGTCATGGCAGTCCGTGGGCTTTTTTTTTTTTTCTGAGCGATGTGTTTGTTGAGAAGCTCGATTGTTCCGTGGGGGTTCGGCTGTCTACCTGCACTTCGTCTGGCGTAATTACCGCGTGTTTGAACACTCACTCCGAAAACGCACGACGAGTCCGAAACCGCACCGTACTGCGAGTCTGGTCCGTGGTCTCTCGTCCCTCCAAGGACCGATCTGTATGAACTCATCCATTGCCTTTGATAGTCAGCACGCCACACCCTGTGGACGATGTCGCCCCGAGTGGACGGTGGACCCTAGATGGCCCGTATGAAGCAGGGGTCATTAGACTAGCCACCGATACCGGTCGGCTCGCAAATTTGCCGAGAGTACCCAGGTCGATTTATTTGATCTCGAGTCTTTTTCGCTGTATGTCTCCGCCGAGCGTTGGTAAGGATGGTCCTGCACTGGCATCATCAAACTCGCTAAACAGCCATCGCCCCAGCTCATCGCGATTCACAACGAGCCGTCACTGCTCCTCTTCCTTTCCATTTCTCCTATTTTTATTCCTTGTTCGCAAAAGTCCACCCATGGACCGACGCGAAGCTCGGCATGCTGATTTCGTCCATGTATCGAGCGAACTTTCATTTGCATTCAGGAATATTTATACAGTACATGTCAGATGGCATTATCAGCCCTCGGGTTGAACAGGGAGCTGCATCACATGCGACCAACCTCCGTAAACGTGAGCACCCGTCTAATTCATAAGACCTCCAACCGAAATTCGACCACCTTCCCTCGATCCATCGTACACACGGGCATCTGCCACCAGAACTACCGAACAATTTGCTAAGCTCCTTATGGCCTTGAACGTGGCATCCAAGTGTATGATCCAAATACGTTCTCCCGAGGGATGTCGAGACTATAATTAGCACTCCTTATCTCTTGAAGCCACCCGACCTCTCAAGGACATCCCCACGCTACTGGAGGACGGCATTCCTTCACACAGTGTGTCCACTTTCCTGTAGGCCAATTCTGCTCGAACAACTCGTTTAATCAGCCGGACGAGGCGCTAACAACCAGCGTTTCCCGTGTAGGTGAGACCATACGATCCTGCGTGGTACTGACACCGGAGCCCGGCCAAGGCACATCAATGTCAGGTTGGTTCTAAACTGTTCGTCCAAATACTGCTTGTGTCCAAATAACCGGAGCCGTTGCGCCTGGTTGGTTACCTGCATCAATGATGAGATAATTCGTATTACAGTTCGGCCGAATCCCTTCCATGTGTAGCGTCCGGTTGGGGGCCGGGCGCAGAAACCAACCCAATAGCCTCCATTGCGTCACAGGTACACTGGAAAATAACGTACGCGACACCGTTTTGATGAACCCTGTTCTTCGCTCCACCTGCGCGGGGCTGCGGAAAGACCTCGACCGATGATATGTCCCGTCCTTGGATTCTCGTACGACATGCGCGATTATGGCTATGGCGCTTGGTATCAGATGAGATATACAAGTCAGACCAGAATGGATTCCTTGTGAACAGCGTGCTGAGAACGAACCTTGTGAGTAAAACTGCCACTGGCTCTCGGGGTCGCGCAGCGCCACCGGCACCGGACGGTCGAGCGAGGTCAGTGGCTCAAGAATCGAAACCCCCAACAAGGTACGACCCCAACGTCGTCACTCTTAGCATCTGGGGAATAGATCGGGGGATCATGAGCCTTCTGGAAGAACGCTCAAAAGCACGCGAGCAGCGCGGAAAGTTAGGCTGAGCCTGAAACGTTCATTCGGACGCTCTCATAATCTGGCTCCACACATTACTGTATCATGGCCCGTACCACCACCGTCGAGATATGCGGCGATCGCGGAAGATTGCAGTGATCCCCTTCCTGGCGCGCTTACAGTGGACTTTAGCGCCGTCTTACATGGCAGGGATGATATGATCGGAACCACATCGGACGAAGCGATAGGATCGGCTGCCATGCACTCAGTACTGCCAAACCCGCCCTCGCTGCGATGATGATTGACAGACGGACAAACGG